>JBDJHY010307975.1:0-19302 GCA_039654485.1 Withania somnifera | reverse complement strand
ATACTAAGCGTAGATTCACGGGCTATCAGTGTCATAGGTTGGTTGTGGTTTGTTCTGGTATGTATTGGTGTTATTGATCGTCAGTTGGGTTAGCCTAGTGTTGGTAAAGAGAATGGTTTCGGTATGTGATATTTTAGGATTTTACTGTGCTGCGCAATTAGCTGGGTACACATAGGAGTTAGTCTTCACTGCTTCAGAAAGATAGTGTCTTCTTTGAGTCGGGATGATTTCCTCATTACTTAAAAGATGGATTTGGTCTGATGGTTTTGGAGTTGAGTGAGATTGTGTTACGGGATATTCAAACATCATCTCAAGGATGAGTTAGCATAGAGTGTTAGAGTCAGGGACATTATTGTGCATAGGGAAATTTGATCTTTTCCTTGATAAGGGTTCTAAAGTGTTTGTTCGAGACTTTAGTGGTGGATGATTAATATTTATATATCATACTTTGTTATAGGATCAGTTTATTGAAGACTAGGAGGTGTGTTGTGTTCGAGTTTTATTTGGTTGTCTCAGTATGGTCAGTTAAGGAGGATTGTTCAATAAAATGGTAACTAGAATTGCGATTATTTAGAGGGTTTGAGGATTGTTGTTTGAGGATCGGTATAGTGGGAGTGTATCATTGAGCATCATGCTGGAGAACTTCTTTTAGATTCTACCCATGATATGTGTGATCCAAGTACAACGGTGGTTTGGTTGCTTTCTATAGTGTGAAAAGGGTTTACAATTTAGTTGCAAATGGTTGGAGTTGTTATAGGCCATTCAACGAGGGCTAACAGTTTAGAGATTATCTACTTCAAAGATTGTCGTGTTGGTTTGGCTAGATATTTTCACTTTTATTAGGCTATCTTTTCGTGCAGTTTGAGTATGCCATTAGAGTAGCTTTTGAGAGTCAATTTGGTGGTGTGTGGTTTCGGTTGTTGTATACTAGTTCAGGGTACCTAACACACTCGGTGACTAGAAGGCTAGTTTTGGGTTTTGAGGAGGGATTCAAATTATCATGAAGCAGTTTGGAGGATCACCAGACGTGATAGCATAGTGGATATTTCCTGGGTATTCATGTTGTGTAGATCGAATCAAATTTTGGGAACATCATGGTTATTCAGCAGTGTAGCTTCGATGTTGCGCGACTAGGATGATTATTACAGTTGATGAGTAGTTGCAGGGATAGTTTTGGATTTGGTAACTTATAAAATAAGTATTTTCTTCAGTCTCTTTGCATTGCTTCTGCAGTTTTATCACCTAGTACCATTACAGTATTTTGTTGGTGAGTTTCCTGGTGTTCAGCAAGATAGTGATTCACTTCGGTTTTGATTTATTTCATAGAGAACGTGTGATTATTCCAAAGAGTTCGGCTAAGGGAAGTTAGAGTTGATCTTCACTGGCTTGCGGGTACTCTGTTGGTATGGCCTTTTGGTTACCTATGTAGGGTTTGGTCTCCTTGGTTGGTGTCTTCACTTGCCTTCTCTCTACTCTAATATGATTTTTCAGGAATGAAAGTCCTTTTTTGTAGTGGATGTTGTAATGATCTTATGATCATTTCCGTGTGTATCATATTTTCCTATATTATAGAGCATTCTAGTAGCTGACCCAGGTTAGTTATGACCTGCTAGGATCGGTAGTTCAGTTCCCTGGTGGTTAGATTAAGAGTTATCTAGAATTCCTATTTTTTGAGTCTAGTATTAGTTACTTAATGACTTTAGGCAATATTCCTTCAACATGATCTCGGAATAGAATCTCAACGGGTACGTTATATCTATAACATCTTATTTTTCCTAGGTGGACCCTTGTTTGGGTTTGAGGAACTACCGGTATGAGTTTAGCCTATTTTATGAGATTTCAGTTGGCTGATAATTAAATGTCCAATGTTTATCAACATTTGATGATCGGAATGTCAGATCAAAAATTCGATTGCACCACCAGCTTCAGAATGCCGACTTTTGGATTAGGAAAAGTGTTAGTTCACTTCCTAAGGCATACCATATGATTTTGAGTGTTTTTGTGGTATTTTAGGCCTCAGTTTGTACTTGGTCAACAATTCTCCAAAACAACCTTGTACGCGGGTTTCGAATGTTCCATTAAATCTAGAATGTTATTTCGAGTCTATGTGCATATCTTATTCACGAACATCAGACTCCAAAAACATTCTGAGTGGTGTTTGAAGCCTTGTGGAATTGGTTAAAATTTCTATCAAAACAACATGCGGTGTGTCCTCCTTTTGTTCTTTTCGATCGAGGTATCTTGCCACGCGAATGCAAAGGTCCATGTGTTCCTTCATCATGATGGCAATGACACCCTATGTAATCGCGATGGTCTATCTTTCTCATGCATCACAATTGTATAAACCTTTTGACTCAAGTATTCTCTACGATCACGGGCCTTACTACTGCGATCACGATGACCAATATCCCCCATCTTCACAATCGCAACTCGTTGTTGTGTGATCGTAAAAGTATGACGCATGATAGTGAACATTTCCCATTTCCTTGATTTTTCAATCCAAACTCTTCATCTGTCTCACTCTAATTACTCTCTAAAATTATGAAGTATTAGGGAATCCTAAAAGGTTATAGGGGTATTGATTCTTGATGCGTTTCTATCATCGTAGGTAGGTTTCTCTCTTTGGTTTCCTCTAGAAATGGTGAAAGTTCCACCATTAAATCTCTTGATCAAATCTTTATAATTTCATGTGGTTTCTTGCACTGCCAACATGTTATTGACTCCATCGTGGTGCTTGATCTTGATTTCACTCTATTGTAGGTTACCCGTTTTTCTCCTAATATGTAATTTTTTGTTAATCATTGTACATATTTGTTTACTTTTTATTTTGATTATTTTTTGGGCATTTTATATGCCCTTCCCACACTTAGATTGTGCTTTTTTTGGAGCATGGGTTCCTTGTGATGCCAGGAACCCTGTGGAGAAGTTCATGTTTAGGTCTAGCCAGCAGGTCCTACAAGCCCGTTTTAGGCCTAAATATTGGCCCAGTCCAGAACCTTGCGTAGTTTATATTGTTTGATTCATCTTGACCTTTAGATCATTATTTTGTTGATTTTGGGGTCGTTCGAGGTTGTTTTCTATCAGTTGAGATGATATTCAGGAGTTGCAGTGACTATTCGTTGTACGTCAGGTAGGCTCCATTGGGCTTAATATGGGTATATTATATAATAATACTAAATAGCATCTGTGGGTTGGGATTCTAGGTTTATATTATGACCTTTGTCTATTTCTTATATTCTACTTTATCCCTTTCCTTCTAACGATGTTTGGTGTAATATGACGCCTTTAACCTCATTTTTTCCTTGTGATAGTCATATGGTGACTCTAGAAGTAGTAAAACATTATTGCATGGGTTGGCTCTTAGGTTCTACCTCGGGTTTGGGTTGGTGTCTTGTTCTACCAGATGTACCTTAGTTGAGCTTGTGCAGGTCATAGGTTAGTTGTAGATAATGCTTATGTTGTTGCATTCATACAGCGTGAGAGATGTCACGCTCAGTTCTAAGAGTGCATTTGGGGCTAGGGGCTTGGTATCACCCTTTTCTTACATTTTTGGGTTGTGGATGCCGGTTTTTGTATAATAAGCACTAAAATGGTT
This sequence comes from Withania somnifera, assembly GCA_039654485.1. Classification (NCBI taxonomy): domain Eukaryota; kingdom Viridiplantae; phylum Streptophyta; class Magnoliopsida; order Solanales; family Solanaceae; genus Withania; species Withania somnifera. The sequence continues at coordinate 15,707 of JBDJHY010307975.1, read as the reverse complement.
AATACTTGAATAAAATAGGATTTTTTAATAATAATAACCGCATAATTCACATTTTACTTGTTTTAGACTCCACTATGGACTGTGCATCGGTACTACCTTTCTCTCCTTGTTTTAGACTAGGTTTCCACCTTGGAATCAGGTACTATCATTTACTAGTTATGTATTCCCTTATGTCTGACTTTGTTTGGCAATGAGTACAACTGCTGGTACTTGAGTCCTACTTTGCGCGGCAGTGAATACAACTTTTCTATACTTATCACGCATGTTGATTTGAGGACCTTGGTAATACTAATTTATTAAGGACAATGAGACCTACGTTGCCAATATTACAGCACAATGAGACCATTATACTGAGAAATTGTATGTCAGGATATGAGACTCCTTAAGACTCTATAATACTAGGCTGTGAGGTGACTGTAATTCTAGAGATTTTTACACGGTTGGCATATCTCCATGGACCCTGACTCTAGTCTGCATATGAATATAGGATAGAAATAGGTTAGAGCAGGGATATACAGGTTAAGACCTTCCATGGGTCCTTCGTGCTAGGCCAATGGGTACCGGAGGAGGATCGTACATAAAACTATGGCATCATTTGTCTTATGTTACTTTACCATACTTGTTTTCTTTGGTGTAACTCAGTAGTATGTATGTCAACGGGTAAACATGACTTCTTTGCAGTCGTCTACCGTTCTTTTAGGGCTTGTCAAGGTTTTACTTTCTTTTACTTCTTAGATATATTGTTAATGTTAATGTAGACTTTACTTATGGATCATTCTTGCTATTTGGGTTATGTGTACGTCGTATCACTTGGTTCAGTTCCCTGTTGGCCTTTGTATCTTGAGGTTATCATTACACTACCTAATTAACCTTAGTATCCTTTGCTATTTGTCTAATCTTATCCTTCTATTGATTATTCTGTATTGCTGCCAGGATCCAAGGTACGTCCTTCTCTTCTTACCTATGATCCTGGTATTTGAGTAGATAGCTTCTTATGCTGGATTAATTGCTTTCATGACTTATTTACTTTCTATTCCTGTTATTTACCCTTTTATGCTTGTTATGTGCCTAGTGGGCCTCTAAAGCCTACTAGGTGCTTGTTTTTTTAGAGACTTCTTGGATGTAGATACAGGTGTGAGTTATCATTGTTGACGTCATAGATTGTGATATCAAGCAGACTTGAGTGGTACAGGGTGATCTCCGTGCGTTCATAGTTACCTGCATTTCTTTATTATAAATTTCATCTCTTTTGTATCCCCAAGGCAGATGTATCTATTGTACTTTAGTATAGATCATATTCTATACTTCATAGAATCTTATGTATACACTGATACCAGGTCTTGGAAGGGTTTTATTAATTGTCTGATATTATGTTTTCTTTAATATATCGTCTTTCCATTGATATTATTGCTTTATTATACTTGTGTGTAGCTTACATGCAGTTGTAGTCCATTGCTTATGTCCCGGGATACAAGGCTGGTTCTCCTACTGGTGCAATAGTTTGTTCCGCCATGATCAGATAAATAAGGTGTGACATGGATTAGAATTGGAGATTGTTCCTTTTCAACCTTCCTTAGTTAATTGGTAAGTTTCCACTGTAATTTCATTGAATTTCATCCCTCAATTCTTAAATTTCTTCAAATTCATCCTCCAGTTTATTAATTTATTTTAGTTGTTCTTAGCTCGATTTTAATCCAAACTTTGACAATAAATTTCTGGTAATAAAGGGAACATCTTGATACTTTTTTCTAGAATTAGGCTTCCAGGTCAATAGGCCTATTTTGACTCAAATTTTGACCTCACCTATAATCATACATTTATGGGCATTGTTTTATTCCTTTTAATATGCCTATTACTATTTTGATAGTTTTATGATCATTCAGGTTTATTTGGAGTTGTTCAAGATGATTTTCCTAGTATTTAAAAGTTACTCTTTAGATTTCAGGTAGGCTATGGCTTATCAATCTTAGACTGGGTTTATATTTGAGATAATAGTAGTAATTAGCTCATCTTTGTGTTGGTTTTTAAAATTGGTACCTTTGACCCTATCCGTTTCTTTAGTCTGCTTCTTGAATTTTACTCCAGTATTGTACTATGATTATAGATTACCATGTGATCTTTTGTGGTCTTATATTGACTCTAAAACATAGTTTGTGGGATTATTGGAATGTCTGTGAGACTCGAACATTGACTAGCAAGTTCTTAGTTATCGTAGTGATACCGAGCCTATGCAGGGCCGGAAGGAGTGATTATGATACATTGATTGTGGTTGGGCCCGACATCATCATGAAAACTAGTTTATATGCATTTGTTTATACAATTTTATGGACAACAACCCAAAATAACCAATTTTGATACTTTGCATGGCCTTTTGGGCCGCTTTCTAATATTATGAGATTAAAATGAATATAAATTAATGATTTTCACCATTTTTCAATGATAAAAATGGTAATGCTGGACTTTTCCACTATTTTCAAATTGGTACTAGACTCAATGTAGGGAGGCTACTAGACTTTGTTTTTTTAGGCTGATTTTAGAGTCGGTGAAGGCTAGGAATTGATTCATTAATTGGTATTTTGATATAGACCCTATGGGAGTCCTATTAAAATTTTGAGATATCAATATAATATACGGTGATGACCTCCATGTACCTTGCCAATCTAGGATAGTGAGCGAATAGAGGAGGGGTATATGGGTGCAAGTCTTTCCCAGGTCCTGCTTGCTGGACCTATGGGTACTGGAAGAGAAGCATACACTTTTTAAATTAGCATCATCATACTATTCTGCATTGTCTATCCTTATTTTCTATTTTTCGATTGTACTCCCGGTTGTATGGGCACCCAAAAGGTTTATTTTAACTTTTATGTATCCCTCATGTGTATGGGCACTCATTTTGATAATTATTTACTTATTTTGTTGTTTATCCTCCTATATTAGTTGTTGATTATCTTATTAGGTTTTCTTTCATGTTGTATATCAGTTTATGACTTAAATGTAGATGTCCCTTCCCTTATGTCCTTTTTAATAAGGTTACCGTATACTGCAATATTTGTATTTTTTTTTTATTTTCTTTTGTATTTGAGCATGGATTTAGGTGCCTATTTTATTTTTCTTGAATATTTGGTACTTTTTATCTAGCTTTATAAGACTATTTGTTTGCCTATGTTCTGTATAGCTATTTCTTTTGTGTCTTCTCTACCTGTTTGATTTCTATAACTTTTCTTTCATTATCTCTTTGTTTACTTCTTTTATTTCTTATGTGCACCTTGTCGGCCAATGAGTCCAATTTGGTACCGAATTTCTTAACCTATTTGGTACTCATACTACACTTTTGTATCTTCTTGTGCAGATCCTAGTACGAGCACTCAAAGTTAATTGTGACTCTGGCGCATTTTTTGTTTCATTGAGGTAGAAGATGGTTCCCAGCGTTCAGAGTCTATTTTATGTTTCTATTATCTTTTCTTTACTGTATTCTTGTATCTTCGGAATTAAACTAGGCAGTCATTTTGAGACATTATATCTTTATTTAGAGGATCATTATTCTAGATACCAGCTTTTAGGATTTCCATATTGTATATGACTTCCACAATATTTCCTTAAATTAAATTCTATCTTCCACTTTACTCTTTATTTTTCAATGATGTATTGTTGGATGGTCCACCTATAGTTGGTTTTCGGTGACCTCATGACCCATGAAACTGGGATGTGACACGGATCATCGACCCTTCCATTAGGTTAGGTAAAAAACGAGTATTGAAATTTTTAAAATTTCATTATTTCATTTTGACACCATGGGTTCGTGGGATTATTTAGAGAATGTTTCAAGTGATCACCCAAATTGACACCAGAATTTTAGTTTCTCGGTATTTCTAGTTGTGTTTGTTGATTCTTAAACTAATTATAAAGTAGTAATTATTCTTACCTTATTGTTGGTTAGTTCTTGAGCCGTTTTGTAACGACCCAAAATTCTAAGTCGTGATGACACTTGTCTTAACCAACCTAGATAGGTAAGCATGTATAATTCTATGAGGCTATATGCGGAAAACAATGAACAAACAAGAAGAAAAAAAGGTACAATGTCAAAATCCAGCTATAAAACCACCCAGAAATCAGTGTTATCGTATACAAGACTCTGAATGAAGAGTAATACAAAGAAACAATAAATAAAAAAGTCTCAAATTTCTAAATCCTCAAATAGGATCTAAGACAAAATATAAAATGTTTGGGTATTTGCAGGATGACAAACAACTACCTCAACTCTCACAACCAAGATCCTCAGACCTGATCTAGAAGGAGATAATCAAGTTGCACCGGACTTTGCACCTACACAAGGGTAACAATAAAAGGAATGACTATGAAATAAACAATAGGCGCCCTAAAAATATCCTTGGCCTAGAACTATAATAAAGTTTTAACGAGTCATCAACTACCCAAATCATACAAACCACAACCCTCCAGGCACTAAGTTGAAAATTAGACCATAACCAGCAGTTTATAATGAAAAGTAAATGATAGATACAGGGCATAATGGTGATAACAGTAATTAACACCTCAACAGAAACAAACATTAAAATCAAAAACCCGAGTAGTCAACTACCATCAAAACCATGTCCAAAATAAGAGAGTATCAACAAGGCTCCACTGGTAAACTCAAATAATGCATCAATAAACAAATAAAACCAGTTTATATAAATTGTAGAATTTCATCCTTAGAGAATTCATAAGGCGGTCTCCCTCCCTAAGTACATTTCGCAACTCATAGGATGAATCTCACTCATTGTGCTATGGACTGATATATGGTGTCCATAGAACCTCAATTAGCTCCAAATTTATAAGTACGACTGTAAAAGAAAGGTTATATTTGATGCAAATGATAAACAAACTCGTGATATTGATACTAATAAGAATTGTCCAAGATAAATAAAGGAAGGCAACTCAAGTTTAATACTCATATCATTCCCTACCTCACAAGTCCAGCTAGGAAGAATACATCTAACGCAACCAACAAGTTGAATTGTAGGATAAATTCTAAAATTTCTAGAACAAAATCAACATCATACTCAACTGATAAATAAAATGAAATATTAATAAAACAAAAGTAAATACATAGGATTGAAAGTGCACGGTGTATGTTGGACTACAAGCATCTAATTTTGGTATTCTAAAAGATCTTCCTCAAACTGTGATATAGAACAGAGAAATCAAGTTTCTCCATGCTTAGAACCTACACAAGTGAAGAAAACAAGGAGAAAGTACCAAAAAAAAAAAACAATAGGTACTTAGCAAGTATCACTGGTTGGCCCTAAAACAAAGAGGTGACAACACCACTAACATGAAAACCCGACCACGATCCTCCTATAATACCAAACTACAGGAAATATCATAACCAAATATTTGTATGATAGAAATACGGCATAGAGGTAACAATAATAAAGCTAACTACTCAGCAGAACCAATAGTAATAATATGGCAGTAGATGATGGAATGTCGGTATAATTTTTCACAAGCTACGTCATTATAAAGTTTCAACAATACCTCACCAGGCATTTCATCAATGGCAATGTAATCACTAAATATTCATAATTCACCCTCTGCCTATCCCAACTGTAGGCCTCCCTAGTCGAGTCAACTTACGATTTATGGGAATTTCTCCTAGTTGTACAATAGGTTCACAAAGGGAGTCCATCATTACTCATCGCAGTTCCTAGTACACAAGTCCACCTGTGATAAGAAGGGTGCACCCGATGCAATTGAATAATGGACTTGTGAATAGGATTCTAAATGGAATAGGCTAAGGTAAAGAAATCTATAAACAAGTGTACAAGCATATCAGTCCCTAATATACAAGTCCATCCGCGATTGTAACGGTACATATGAAGCTACAAAGAAATGGACTTATGGGATAGATTCTGAAATGACTAGACCAACATCATTACCGTAACTCATAAACAATTCATAATCTTCTCATAATAAATACATAATCATCTCATAACCGACACATAACCTCTTCTCATAATCATTAGATAATTATCTCATAACCGATACATAACCCTATCATCATTAGAACATAGCATCAAATATAACCAATTAATATTGTCCTTTAGCACTCTACTCAATTGCCAACACATAATTCCTTTAGTGATAAGAAAGGTACAACCGACGCTGCCAAGAAATGGACTTTTGAGAAGGATTTTAAATTGGCAAGCCAAGGTATGAGAAACATCTAATGAACAAATACATCATCAAGAAATAAAATATCTAAATGATCCCCCCTTCCTGACTTAAGTTATTATGCATGGGAGAGTCCCACTTGGTATCAGTATCCCCTAACACATAAAGGAGTTTTTAAAACCCAGTTAGATTCCCAAAACACAAGTCTACCTACAGTAGAAAGGATACATATGATGTTGTTGAGAAGAAGACTTGGAGGATGGGTTTTGAGAGAATATCCTACAATAATTCATAAAAAAGTTAGATAACTATATTACATATTTTGTTTCAATCCTATCCATTCATGGCCTCTTAAGATTCATCCACAAATCATATTATGCAAGAACGTGGCATCCAATCCAATCATATCATGCCAAAATGTAGAACCTGATCCAATCATACCATGCTTGAATGTGGCATCTAATTCAATCATACCATGCTAGTACGTAGAATCTAATCCTATCATACCCAAAAGCAATTAAAATATCATAATGAAAGAGGAATACAGAATAATGAATGTAATAAAATCAACATTACTCCCAATTGCAAGTAAATAACACATAAAAAGGAACCTAAAATTCTCCATCTTGCCTTAAATAAAGAAATCCACTCAAGCTAGTTCCTTTCCCTTGTGCCAAACTTCTTCTTCAAAAAATCTATTCAAATATGAGCTAAGCATATGAAAATATGAACTTTGATACCAATATTAATATTTTCGAAATCGGGTCCAAAATTTCCCTAAAATTGTAAATCAAGGGTCCATAAATTTTTTGATTTTTTGCTAAAATCATGTTTCCACATTTAAAGGATCATAGATATAAAATTTTATAAAATAAATGGTGTATTACTTGACCCTCTGAGTTCAAAAACACAATATTAAGGTTTTTTCTCAAAAAGTCCCAAATTTTGCTCCTTGAAATCACCAAATTTTATGTTAAATCAAGAAATATTTTATAGGTAATCGATGTTTTAATGAATAAAGAGCATACCCAATTAATTTTCCATAAAAATATCTTTAGAAATATTCCAACTAATCTCTCTAGGTCAAAAATGGTAAAAATAGGGAAAGAGCAAGTGCATATTGATTTTTATGTACTAACTCACTGGTTTGACGCACTTTATGAAATTGTGATGGTAAATCACACGATCGCTATGAGCAACTAGTTATACATCCTGAAATGCTCTACTTAATTACGACTAGAATTCACATAATCACAATAAGCTAAGAAACTGACGTACACTATTGCGATTAACAACATCTGAATCACATAATTGTGATGAGAAAATTAGCCTGCAACAAAAAAGACCCATATATGAAAACAACTTTGTAATGAAAACTAGTCTCTGATTAGACCTTCAAGATTCTTTTAGACTCTCATACATACAAACTATATATGCTACCCTACTAAATTTGTCGTCATGCCCTCAATGAAACTGTCAAAATACAAATCTGAAGTCTCCTCGTCTCGATATCCACCAAGATGTCACAATAAAATTTCTCCGATCATGAAGGGAACCTACATCCCACCATATGATAACCACCTAACACGTATGTAAAGTAAACATAATAAATAAAAGAGGAAGATAATTGCTTAAAAAGGAAAGGACATGTAGAAGTCTAGTACATAAAAATAAATCAATAAAACCTAGTATTATAGTACATGAGGCACTAAGAAATAAATTCAAAGTCTGATATAAATACATCATCTACTTTTGGAATACAAATAAGTAATTATAGTCTAAAGGGAGAAGATAAAGTGAGATCTCGAATGCCGGAGATCACTCTCTAACTTAGAATTTGAATAGTAGCACAAACCTCAGTAGCCACGTTGCTCACTCATACTTGAATCTGCACCAAGAAGATGCAGAGTGTAGTATACCAAACTTCCAAAGAAATGTGGTATCAAGTAGGAATCATTGGCCGACTGGGACCATATAAAAATCAAAAGTAGTAAATAACAGACAATAAAGACAATAAGTCACAAAAGTCAAAGAGCATAAACACGGGTAGGTAATGCTAGCTATAGATGAAATAGAAGAAATAAGGAACAAATAATGGAGATAGATAAAAACAGTAATAGATGAACTCAAATAAAAAAGTAAAAGTGTACCTGAGTACTAGTAACAGATAGACGCATCAAGAAATTAAGTAAGGATGGTGTACCTGTAACCTCAATAAAGGACGAATGCATAAGGCATAATCAAATGGAACCCATACATAAATAGAGCTTACTAAGCAACATCACTCTAAAATAAAAACCAATTAATCAACATGAATATAAGGGATAGGAAATGATAATTAATTAAGACAAATAAAACAAATTTGCATCCCATACTACCAGCAGGTTCAAATAAGTAAAGCTCACACGTTGGCTCCCATACTACCAAAAGGTACATCTAGGAAAACAAGTGTGGAAAATAACACCGACCTGATGCAATGGTACTAAGTATCACAATAATATGATACACTCCTTCTCTGGTACCCGTAATTCTGGTAGGTAGGATATATAGAAGGCCGCAACTTGTATACTTCCATGGATGGCCGCTACCAGTATAACCCTACTTTGATTTTCCTACAAGCCTGAAACGATAGGGTCCATGAGGTTTCAACTGCGTAGTAACTCAAATCAGAATTAAATAATCAATATATCATAACCAGGAGTATCTCAGGGTCTTAATGCATATGCCAAGGAGTCACTGGGGCTAAAACCAGTAAAAAATACAATATTCGTTCCCAACTATTTTTGGGACTAGAAATTAGATAATGGATAATACTCAGCATCAAACATCATGTCAAATAGATAAGTTCTAGAAAGGTCATAGTATATGAATCTATGTTTTATGACCTGTACTAAACAAGCTAGGAAAACAGGAGTGTTAGGTGCCCAATCAATAATCGAGTCTTAAATAGCTTAAGAAAACCATGAAACAACCCTTTTAAAATAAAAAATTCATTTATGAACAAATTTAAGTATCAATATTACCCAGTAATATAAAAATCTCTATGATCAACTTTCAATATAAAGATCTTATAGTAGTGCTAGAATCAATGATATAAACTGAAGAACTTTTGAGAATTTGGGAAATTTTGGATGAAATTTGAGATAAAACTTACCAATAATCAAAGAAACAATGGTAAGAAACAATCCCCAATACTAATACAAGCTCAAATACAAAATTGAATTACGAAAGGTTCAGAAAGAATCACTAAAATGATGAAAAAAGGAAATTCCACCATGAGTGCTTGAATTAAAGGAGAAATCTTATCAATAGTTAAGATGAAGAAAAAGATTGGTGCTCAAATCAAGCTTCCGAGCTCAAAAAATATGATTCCTATAAGAAAAATTAGCTTAAAACGGAAGGGGGATGAAGAAATTACAAGGAAAATTACCAAAAGGTATCAGGGTCCTAGGAGCCCTATCGGCACTGAAGGGAAATATTTACAAGCGCCATCAACACCTAGGTAACGTCATCGCGCTTGTCTACTTGAATGCACATTTGAATTTTTTAAATGGGCCCCCTAGAGTCATTTGGAACACAAAATATACAATTTATATATGATTTTTGAGTAAAAAAGATATTATGACTCAATGGAATCAACAAAATTGGCATTAGCTATTGTTTTATTACGACATGACCAAAATAACCTATTAGGATACTTAGAATTCCAACCAAACATTCAAAAGGAGACTTCACACATGGGAATTATATCAATGCTCTACCTAGCCTAAACTCAAAATTTCAAAGTTGATGGCACAGTTGAATTTTTAATCCGAGGCTTCGATCATGAAAAGTCAACTAAAGTAAAAGTTTTAGCTCAAAGCTAACTATTACCTCGTAAAATGAGATAAAATCACACCAAAAGCTTCTAAACCCAAAGAAAGGATTCATATAGACCAAAATCAATGTTCTGGAGCTAAAAATTGTCAGAATTTGGTTTCGAGTTCATTTTCACAAAATGATGACTGAAGTCAATGATTTCAGCAGTTAAGGCTCTAAAATAGGTAACAGACATAACAACTGAATAAATTACCTAGGAACCAAACCATCGGTCCTGATAAGACATAAATGACTTAGGTTGTCTATAGGAAAGCACTACAATGCAAGAAAATACAAAAACGCAAAAATGACCATAAAGGTCATCACACAAGGTTATTAAAATTGAAACTTTAACCAAAAAGATAAAAGTATCCTCAAAACTTTCAAAAAATATTTGAACCTTCTCATAGACAAAAAATGACCTCTGGTCATAAAGGAATTGATAAAACTTGAATACCAGTGCTGATTATCAAATATTGATCAAAGTCAAACTTTAGTCTAAATTTCAACTCTATCTCGTCAAATGGGCTAAAATTACCAAAAAAACCTATGATTGAAAACAAAGGTCCTCCTAGACCACTATCTACATTTTGGAGCTGACACAATTGATGAAATTCCATTTTGACACTCAAAATTCCATATATTGACTAAAGTCAACTATTTTCAACATAAAGGCTTCCAAAAACTTTTAGCTATGATATAAAAAACAACCCCTAAATTAAATAAATATGACTCGAGGAAACTCTTGGGAAGGATAAAATAATAATTTTATAAAATATATTAAAAATAACATTTTAAGATCATCACATCATCTACCACTAAAAACCATATTTTTCCCTGAACATAAAGGAATATAAAGTACCTGAACCTTGAAATGTTGTAGATATCTAGAACGTGTATCAGAGTCCATCTCCCATGTAGCCTAGAAAATTAGGTGATGATTCCACTAAGCCTTTACTGAAGTAAAATCCATAGTCCTTAACTTCCTAATCGACTTTTTTAGAATTACAACAAGCTCCTCCCCATATGTCTAGTTCTAGTCCAAAGTCACAGAATCATAGTGTATCACATGAGAATCAAATGAAATGTAATATTGAAGCATGGAAACATGAAAGGTAGGATGCACCATTGATAAAATAGGTGGCATGCCTAACTCATAACCACCTCTCCAACACATTTCCAAATCTCAAATGGGCTAGCCTCTATTGAGTTCTCTCTAGTTGGTTTATACATCAAAGGAGTTTTAATAGGCCAAGAAACCATTATTACTAAAGAGTTCTCTACTGCAAAGCTTTTTAGTGGGTCACTTTCATTCGAACATCAACCTGTGCTTGAGAGATGGTTGTCCATATAGTGATAATGGATATAGGGATTCTCGAGAAGAGAGGAGTTATGGTTGTTCTCCACGGACGTCCCGGATACCAAGAGTGAATCAAAAGTTAGATCTATAATGGATCTCACCCGAATTATGAAGCGTGGCTAAGTGATCCAATTTACATTGGGCCTAGTGCCCAGGTGGTTTGGACAATAGTAGGCCAAGAAATATTAAATGGTGACATCAGTGGGGTTCAAAGGAATATAAATAACCTCTGGTTTTTTTAGATTTGGAGAGCATCCCAGGTATTCAGTCTTATGGTTCTTCATTATCTGCATATGGCCTTTTTTTCCTAAATGCTTATTTTGTTTGGGCTTTTAGTTTAATGTTTCTATTCAACAGATGTGGTTATTGTCAAGAACTTATTATATCCATCATTTGGGATCAAAATAAATTAAAAGTTGTGGCTGAGAACCATAGACTACTGTTGCTGGAAAGAGACGATGCTTTGGAATAAAATTTTTCTTCTTAGTAGGCCCTGGTGGCGGAACTGGCATTTTTGGTGGGGATAACTCGTCCATGCCCAGAATCCAATCAAAGTCCAACATATCTAGCTCAAGAAAGTCAACCTGAGTGTCATAACCCTAAATAGTAACCATAAACGATCTATATACCCGATCCACCACTAGGGTCGTACTCATGGGGGTAGACATACTCAAAGGCATAGATAATGGCTCACTAACAACACCTAAACAAAAATCAAAGTATACAAACACATATGATAAAGGGGATACATGATCAAATAAAGTCAAACCTAAGTGTCCACAAAAAGGTAACATACCGGTAACAACAACATCTGATGTCTCAGCATCGGCTTTGTCCTTAATGGTAATAGCTGACGTTGACCTCCACCCTGTTACTGATTTCTAGCTCTACCTCAAGCTCCACCCCTCTGGCCTCCTCCCCTAGCTCCCTGAGTTGTTGTATGGACACCTCTAGTCAATGGTACTGTCTTAATGGAAGGACAGGAAAGCCTCTGTCTGTATAGATGCCACGACCCAAAATCTGAGTTTTGATGGCATCTACATCTTATTTCTAGATAAGCCTAACCCTAGCCCAGAGTGAGTAGTGGCGAGCCAGTAATAAGAACCTAAGAAAACTAAAAAAAGGAGATGAAGAGAAAAAGTACCAAAGCAAAAGACACAAGAGTAAATACATGCTAAAGAAACTCCCAAAACTTGGTGTCATGGTTGTAAAGCACGTGCGCACACAGACATACACACACACACACACATACACACACACACACACACACACAAAGCTCCTGGAATATGTCTATCAAACCCTTAAGGGGAAAAACAACAAAAATATGTCTATCAAAGATCCAATTAGAATAACTCTATCACAAGAAAAAAGGTCATCAGCAAGGACGCTAGCTACTCATCGAAGCTCCTGGAATCACACCAACTAATGTGCCGGATCACGTCTGTCTGAATAACTCATGCCATGACCTACATCAGGAAAAGATGTAGAAGTGTAGCATGAGTACCAAAAACAAAGGTTACCTAGTAGGCATCATAGGCCTTTCGGCCATCAGTACGCATAAATAAGGTAAAGAAAGGTTAAAGCAAGTAGCATAACGGTACAATAATGAACAACTCAGAAGAGGTCGCTAATATCTAATGGGTGCGGGGAAATGGGTTAGTCATAAAGGTATACAACATTAGCTAACATGTATATAGGGTCCACTATCAAGGCGGGACCCCCTCCATACACACAGATACTTGAGTCGTAAGAAAATCATAACTACAGGTAACACGTAACTGGAACTCCAACATAACTAATATACATACGAACCTAATAGCGTAGGAATCACACTAGTAATGTAGCTAATAAATGTAATAGTAATGGTAGTAAGTAACAAAATCAACCGCACTGGAGAGTAGAACCCCTTGGACTACTACCAAAATGACCATCGGATTTCAAAGTAGCATGATTTAACTCTAAAATTTAACCTAATTGAGCACGTCTAGAATTTTTTCCTTGCTAGTAATTATCACAAAAGACAAAAATCAACCCAAAAAAACCTCCCCTCGAAGCCTTGAAGAGTACAAGTCTATTCAAGAAGATGTAATGCAAAGGGAGTACTTGAATAGTAAAGAGAATATTGGCATGTTCCCTCTCTGGGATAGTCCCGATTAAAAAGATATCATGTTAAAAGTGTAATTAATTATATGTGTGCTTCCTCTCTGGGTGCTCCTAAATCAAGAGGTCTACAGAAGAGGTATGAAGATTTATTGGCATACATGCTCTCTGGGATTGTTTCGAGTCAAGAGGGGCTGTGCAAGCGCAATGTTCTTTTTGCAATGATCTTTCTCTGAGATAGTACCGATTCAAGAGGGGATCGTGGAGGAGTTGACCACCATACCATGAATAAGAGTGTCGAAATGCTCCCTCTCTATGATAGTCCAAAATTGAGAAGGACCAATGGAGGACTCGAACTGCATACCCCAAAACCAAATATTAACATGCTCTCTCTCTGGGATGGTTTTGAATCGAGAAGGACCCATGGAGGATCAAACCATATGCCAATACTCCCCATATACCCCACCCGTTTGCGCCTCTACACTAAGCATAGCTACCAGGATCGGGAAGGTCCGTGAAGGAACTCAAACCAGCATTCAAAACCTTTTAACAAGCCCACAAGTAGTATAGTCATTAAATTAAATATGCCAACCCTTGGGCTCAGTTTGTACATTGTATTTCTATTGGACCAAAGTACTACCATAGAGGCATAATCCACATAATAGCAAGATTCCACTGTTAGAACGTAGGCAATATCCCGAATTCATAGTAATTGCATGGGAATAGACTTAGATGGTGGGGTAAAATAATGTTATTATGACTCATAGCACAGACACAAATGATATAAGTATGTGAGACCTGCTTTGTATCAACACCTTACCAACATCTAATTACTCCTCTTAAAATATGTCCAGCGCATACTCGTGACACAAAACTAGTGGATAGGGAAAACTGGTGTAAGGTGGATGACTTGAATCTATAGGATGACTGACAATCCCTTAGCTTGACGTATAACCTACCCTAGCCCAACTATGGTCCCAAAACACGGTTAACCATACCATAGGTTCCAAAATTTTCATGACCTGATTTCTCCGATCATAAGGGCACCTACTATACCACTAGTAGGAAAACCAACCCCGTAGTTCGAAGCTGAAGCAAAGGACTACTATATCAAATGCAAAAAGCACAAGTTTAATAACCAGTGTATAAATGAATAAAGTGGAAGTATAAAGGATAAAAAATAAATTCCCAAAACCCGGTATCAGTGTAATTCAAAACCATTAAGTACAAAATGAGGAATCAAAAGTCTAATATAACTGTATCTCCGATAACATATGAAGATCAAAAGAAATTCCAAAGACAAGAAGGAAAAGGTGGATGCCAAGCTTACCTTGAATCTCTGAAATTCAATGTAGTTTGCACGAACAACGATCTGTAATCAAGTTCAGGAACCTGTACTCAAATCTACACATGTGCAAGTGTAGTATGTGTAAAAGCTGCCGAAGCAGCCCGTACCCAGTAGGCTTCAAGGACCAGCTAGGAAAATAACATTAGTAAAATCAGTAAATAATGGAGAAAAATAAATAGGATCACAGAAGCAAATAGTACATCAAGGAAGCTAGCTACTCAAGTAAGAATCAAGTAACAAGTAGATTATGTGTCGGTAGCTAATCATATAACAAATTTTCAGGAAATGAAGGAAAATGTACCCAGAATCCATGCAATAGTACATGTGTATAATAATACATTAAATGGGAGTCAAAGGAAGACAGGAGGAGAACATGGACTATATACAGGTAATTTCAAGTAAAGGATGAATGAATGAATATTAGTATAAGGAACAAAATCCCATATATCATGAAAAATCAATTAACCAATAATAAAAACTAAGAATTAATAATAATACCAAAGTAATGCATATAAATGTTGTCAAGCCCCTAGATAGAAGTGCAGTGTACACAAAAAACACACTCAACCGTAGGCATCCATATACTACTAGGGATCGCTGAAGAAAACAAGTGCAAAAAAGTAAATACACATCATGAAGTAACCAGTACTGCAGGCAGAACCCATGAAAGTCTAACCTAAATATTCCCGGTATATCTCTTCTCTGACCTATACCTCACTCCGTATCACGCGAAATCCCGGAGAAAAAGTCCGTTGAGGTATGTCACCACATACGATCCCTACCTTAATCATAACCTCACATCCCAAATCTCAGAGCCTCGAGGGTCTCAATAGTCTGGCATCTCGTGCCTAATATCAATATTATTATCAA
>JBDJHY010307765.1:0-19303 GCA_039654485.1 Withania somnifera | reverse complement strand
ATTTCGGAGACAGATGGATATTGTATTTTGTTACTTTTGTCGTTCTGTATATTAGTGGTTCTTATGACATTGACATTTTATTCTGTAAACTTATTTTCTTGGCTATTCTTCTACTTTACTGTAGTAGTCCTCCATTTCGGCTATGGACCATGGGGTTTAGTTCTCCTACTGGAGGATAGTAGGTGCCATCATGACTTCGAGAAATTGGGTCGTGACAGTAATACACCAATGAAATCTTATAGCTCATCGTATGTGGCATGTGAACTCTTTGTGAGAGTGAGAGAATTCTAATTCTTACACCGAATGTTATATTAAATGGTATACTTGTGAGTGAATTTAGGTAACTCTTTTGTGGTGAGGGATCATATTTAATGAAAGATAGGTGACTTGTTTGATTTTTTTTTGAGTAACTTCCATAAGTTTTCTAATATTGTAGAGTCTATTCTTGAGGTTAGGAAGTTTTGACATAGTAGTTCATGTGTTTTCAATTATTAATGTGACATGCTTGACATAAAACGTTCTATTTATGTTAGTTGTTGTAGTCTTAGATTAAGTGTCATGTTTCAATGGGTGATGTTAGAGTATTATTTTATTTTAAAAAATAATGAGTTTTTTTAATATGAATAGGTCTTTAAGTGTGGGTGGTGATCTTAGGCGTATTTATATACCTAAATATCGCCCTTCTACCTTCGTTTAGCTTAGTTTTGAGGACAATTATTCTGGTTCATGTGTATAATTGATTAGTTTTGTGTTTTTTTTAGATAAAACTCATGTTTTGTTTGTTTTAGATTAGAAAGAAGAAATATATGGGCAACAATGGACCACGTCAATACAAGATGAGATAACTAGCTAAAACTGATGAAATTCGACAAGTCAAGGGCTACCTTGTGCGCCGCTAGCTAACTTCCAATAAGTGGCTGGTTCACAACACCACTCCTTGAAGTGGATACTGTTTTTAGATTAAATATGTGCTGTGACACTCATCCCAGTCCACCAAATCAGCCAAGCGCTGCACACCTTGTTCTAACGAGATAAAAGGTTGTCTTAGTCCTCGTTTAAGTTGGAAATTGTACCTAATATCCATGGGACTTATTTTTGAAGACTTAAGAGTCTATAAAAATACATCTACATGATGTAATAAAGGGGAGAATATGTTGGAAGGATTCCACATACGAAATCAAAGAACACAACACAAAAAGTGTCGACACTTGTAAGAAAAATACAATCAAGGAGGCTAGGACAGTGGTTCTTGTTTCGTAACTTTAAACTCTCCTAGTTTTACTAGTTTAATTTTTATATTGTGATTTTCATGTAGTATTATAAGCGGATAAAACCCTTATTCTAAGGTTGAGTCTACTAACATGAATACATTATTTTGTTTTATAGTTGGTTTATATGTTTATTATGTCATGTGCTTTTCGTCTATTATTACACTTACTACTTTAGTGATTATCTACTATTAAGGTAAATAGATAGTACTAAAGTGAATTTAACATTGGATAGGAGGAATGGAACGATAAACATAAAGAGTGTGGATCATATCTTTTGTAATTAGTGACTAATTGTTAAAGGATGATTTGCCGTTAGGATAAAGATATACCTACTTTTCCCACTTGGTTACTAAACGGGAAGATAAGAAATTACAAATTAGAGAATCACATCCCTACTCAACTATGTAATTGTGAGACTAATTTGGATAGACAACTTAGAGGATTAACTTTTCTGAGTTATACTATCAACTCTGTAAATTACCAATCAAGATAAACACCAACACTTGATAGAAACCATAACTATGCATGATGGTGAAGTAGACTTGACCCTGGAATCCCCCTTATTATTGTTTATACCCCAAGTTAACCAGGTTAGTTTAGTTCATAGTTATTTTTAACTTTCAAATCAATATATCTTCAAGTTTCACTGCTTAAATAAATAAATAAGAACTAGTATAGTCTAATGAATAGTTAAACAAAAAGTCCTTGGGTTCGATATATCGGTCCAAAAGAGCCTCTATATTACTTGTACGACCACGTACACTTGTGTGTTCAAAATTCGCAACAAGTTCCCATCCTTTTCTCTCTTTTTAGTGATTTAAACTCAAGAATGTAGGGTTGAAAGTAAGTGATTCTTATTATCAACAAAAATCTCTCGTATTTATTAATTACTCTCTCTTATCAAAACAACAAAGTCAAGTATGTTGGGTCAGAACGAGTTTAATTAAAAGAAAACAATTTTAATTACTTCCAATAGGAATATAATATGTAAAATAATATTTTTAAAATATATACTTAAATATAAAAACATGAACAATGGTGTAAAAATGGGTGAATAAATTGTATATTATGATCTTTTGTGATAGTTGACAACTACTTTTATTACCTAATGGAAATTAAGGGATTTGGCCACAAAGTCTACTATATCCCATTTTATCCGGATCCACCAATTGTGATGCCTCCGATCCTGCTAAATCTTATTTGCACCTAGATGAATAGAGTGTCTTGAACAATGAGCCTCGGTCAAGATAGTAAAAATCAATTCATCAACCTGGGGCATATATACTCGCCCCTTAATCCTCAACACTCCCTCACTATCAATTAAAGCTTGCTTCACTTCGCCTCTAAGAACCTTGTCGCAAATCCTACTCAACTTAGCATTATCAAGGAAGACCTTTCCTCTACACAGGCCAAGAATCCTCTCTTAGTCACTTCAGGCCTCAAGAACTCAATAGGAAAAGTTTGGATTTCTCGTGCTAATGGACATTTTTGAACATATAAGTGGGCTAAACTACACATGCTTTCTGCTTTCTTGCTAAGTGCGTCTTATACCATATTAGCTTTACTCAGATGGTAAATTATGGAAATATCATAATATTTCAGAAGCTCCATTCATATTTTCTATCTCAAATTCAGTCCTTTATTAATGAACACACGTTGGAGGCTGCGATGATTAGTGAACACCTCACACGTCACTCTATACAAGTAATACGTCTACCACTTTTAATAAAACTCCTCTGCAACTATATCTAAATTAGGTGTTGAGAAATTCAACTCATGGACCTTTAACTGCCTATAAACATATGCAATCACACTCTTCTCTTACATCAACACAACTCCTAAGCCAGAATAAAAAGCACCACAATAAACTACAAATACTCGCCCTCCACTAGTAAGGCTAAGATGGGAGAAGTAGTCAACAACTCCTTGATTTTAAGGAAACTCTTTTTAGATTGCTTAGCCCACACGGACAGAACATGTTGTTTGGTCAGCTTAGTTAAATGGAAAGCTATGGAAGTGAACCCTTTCACAAACCGACAATAGTAACTGGTGACCCCCAAAAATCTCTCTAATTTGTATATATTCATTGACCTTCCTAATTATTCATTTCCTAGATATTTTAGGGATCCACCATCACCCACTCTATAGAAACCACGTGTCCCAAGAAGGACACCAAATCTAAAAAAAAATCTCGCTTGAATAATTTAGCATAAAGTTGTTTCTTCTTCAACAACCCCAATACTATCTGAAGATGCTCCTTATGTTCCAATATGATTTTTGAATAAATCAAAATATCATAAATAAAATCACAAACTAGTCCAAGAAATGCTTGACAATTCTATTCACCAAACTTATAAAGGCTCCAAGAGCATTAGTAAGCCCGAAGGACATACTGACAAGTCATAATGCCCATATATGGTCCTAATGTAGTCTTTGGAACATCTTCTACCTGAATTTTAAACTGATGATATTCAGACCCTCAAGTCAATTTTTAAGAAGACACAAACACCTTGAAACTGGTAAAAAATCATAGATACGCGGCAAGGGATACTTATTCTTAATCGTCACCAAATTCATCTAGAAGTAGTCTATGCACATGCAAAGACTACCATCCTTCTTCTTTACAAAAAGAACCAGAGCTCCCTAAGAAGAAGCATTGGACTGAATAAATTCTTTGCTCAACAACTCCTGAAGTTGGACTTTCAAATCTCATAAATCTGTCGGAGCCATATGGTGAGTATGTACAAAATAAGATGGGCACGGACGATGCAAAAGTCAATAGCTCTATCTGGAAACATACCAGAAAAATTAGTGGGAATACCTCCAAAAATTTATTCACCATAGAAATAGACTCCATTGGTTGCACCTTTGAACTCTCTTCCCTGAGGTGAGATATGAAGGACAAAAAACCCTTAACTACCACATATTAGAACTAAGGAAGGAGATAATTCAAATCGAGGTGTGAATATAATACCCTTCACACCAGAGGATCCATCTCTAGCTTTCCATAGTCACGGTCTTGGCATTGCAGTCCAAAATAGAAAAGTTTAGAGACAAACAAGTCATTCCTAATATAACATCGAAATCAATCATCCCTAAAATAACAAAATTTGTAAAAGTTTGAATACCTACAAAAATCAACTGAACATGACCTATGCACCTTCTCTATCAACACAGACTTACCAATTTGGTTATATACACAAATAGGAACATCAAGAAACTCGTAAGTCATATCAAACCCCTTAGCAAAAGTAGTAGGCACATAGGAAAAAATGGATCTAGGATCAAATAAAATAGATGCCATGCAATTACAGATTAGAAGAGTACATGTGATAATAGCATTAGATGCCTCTGCCTTGGGTCTCTTGGAAAAAGAATGTAAATGGGATCTATCTCCTGACTGATTACTTCCCTTACTAGGATGAGTTGCATTGGTTATAACTTGTTCGCCACTCCTACCAGATAATGGCCTCGATGACCATGAACACACGTGACCTAGAGTGATTGCCTTAGATAGATGACTCCATCACTTATCTGTTTGGGTCACCATCATCTACTACAAACCCCCATTCTAGTTGCATCTGGGATAAAATCTCTATATGTATCCTAACTTACCACAACCATAATAAGAATAATACAGAGTAGGTCGTTAGATGGGAGAGCAAAAAATGACTGTACCTTATACTCAAAAGAGGGTTTAATGACCCCAACTGGCCTTCGGCCAAGACCCATAATTGATAATGAATCAACTGAGATAAATGATAACTCAAACTTTGACCACGGGAATAGGAACCGCCAAAACTTCCTCTTCTTCGGGGCTTCTTATATTCCACAGTATTAGCATACACTTTTTGCAACATACACTCACATCTAGTTACATGCCTAAACATATCCTAAAAGGACCTTTCTGAATTGTCCATCTTCTAGGATGAAATCTAAAGATCACCTCTCAAGCCCTTAATGAAACATTGAATCTTCTCCTTATAATCAAATAATAACCAAGTATCATATTGGGACAAATTATGAAACTTGGCCTTAGGGACACCACATACTTCTTATCCTGGTCAAAATTCTAAAATTCATCTCTCCTCTTATACCTTAAATTATGGGCTAGATACTTCTTAAAGAAGAAATCAGAGAAGGCCGACCAAGTCATAGGTGGGTATTTCACAGGTCTACACTCTACCTATGAATGCCACCATACTTTACCATCACCTTTGAATATAAAGGTCATAAACTCAACCCTGAATTGATCTATATTATCTAAATTTTGTAGAATATCATGGAAATATTAGAGGTTTTAGTTTTAGGAATTTTTTTAAAGACCCTTATGGTCATTTTTGCATTTTCTTGAATCTTAGAGATTTTTGTAGTAGCCTTATGTATATTGAAACTTATCATAACTGGTGATTCGGTTCTCGGGTAGTTCATTTGGTTGCTATGCATGTTTTCCTATTTTAGAGCCTTTAATAGTGAAATCATTAACATTAGTCAATATTCTGTGAAAATGAACTCAGAGTTGAGTTTTAATAGTTTCCTTATCTCCAAAACATGCATTTTGATCCAGATGGACGGTCTGGGTCTAGAGGCTTTGGATTTTAGTTTATGTGATTTTGTAAGTCTATGTTCTTTATAGTTCATAAGTGGAGCTTAGGTGGTCATTTTGTGTTCATAGACTCGGATTGAAAATCCAACTGCTCTATCAACTATGGAATATCGATTTTGGGTTAGGTGAGTTGTTCATACGGGCTTTAGGGCAACCGAGCTCATTTTGAGTAAATGCTTAAAAGTTGGTTATTTTGGATAAGTGTTGAGTTTGTTCAACATTTTGTTGAAATGACCTCAGATTAGATGTTTGTCTATGCGGTTGAGTTAAAAATGTCATTTTTATGTAGGTAGCATATTTTCTTTGTGTTCATCGAGTTTTGAACGCATTCTGAACCTTTTTTCAAAGTTGACTTTTATTACTGGTTTTTGCTGACTTCAGCTGTACTGGTCTGCATGTTCCTCTATGCAATCATGTAGCTTCTTCATGCAATCATGATGAAAATATATTTCTAGGCCTTCACAATCATACATGTATTTCATGCGATTACATCCTCTTTTCCAGTTGGTATTCGCAATCACGACAAGTCCTTCACGCTGTCTTGACTCTTTTCCAGGTCAGCCATCACAATTGCGACTCTCCTTCGCATCATCGCGAAGAGCAAATTAGTATGAGGTATAAGTGCCTAGAAGTTCAATTTTTCAGCCATTGTTCATCAATTTTCCATCTTCCAAACACAAACCTCCACTAAAATTCTTGGGTCTTTGCATGTGATAGTGGGTGACGTTGAAAACTTAATTTTTTTGATTATTCATTAATTATTGGTAAGTTTCTACTTTAATTTCTCAAGTTTCACACAAATTTCCCCAAATACTCAAAGTTGGTTCTTTATTTTAATCCGTTAGTTCAGGATTATTTATTGCTCTTCTTATAGCCAAATTATAGGTATGAGTTCCCTATGATGTAGGGAACATTTTGATACCTTTTGTACGGAGTTTTGAGTTTGTTGGACCGTAGGATCATTTTGACCTATTTTCATCTTGGATAGTTTCATATCTTTATGGTTATCATTTGACTTGTATTAACGTGTATATTATTATTTTTCTAGTTTCGTGATCGTTCAAGCTCGTGTATTTTTAGAGTATTTAGAGCAGTCCAGGTCTTTCTTAGTCAGTATTTGTGAGCTTATTTTTGGAGGGTATGCAATCTATGACTTACCAATCTCAGACTTGGCTTATATGAAAAATAATTACAGTAATTAGTTATCCTTGGGTTGGGATTTTCTAGGTTGGTACCCATGACCTTGTCTACTTTTTAGTTCGCTTATAGGTTATGTATTGGTGTTGCATTTGATTATAGTTACCCTTTGACCCTAGGTGGTCTTGATAGAATCTGGAACATAGATGGTTGATTTATTCAGAATTTCCATGAGTCCCGGACATCGACTAGATGGTTCTAGATGTTGTAGTATCCACACCTGTGTAGGGTTGATAGGACTTATTGCTATATTATTGTAATTGAGTATATCATCACCATGATATTGGTTCTTATGCATTGGTTTCCACTATTTTCTTTCCAAGAGCCTAACATAACTGGTTTTGAAACCTTGCAAAGTCTTGCCGGACCCATTTTTAGTATTTGAGACTAAAATTAAAAATTTTGAGATTTTTTACTAGTTTTGATGATAAAAAGGCTAAGTGAAGAGTTAATCACGATGTTGAGTTATTACTAGACTTGGTTCTATCCATGAGCTATACTTTAAACCCATTTCAAATTTAGTCTCAGTTGTGGCTTGGCAAGATCATTGATATAGACCCAATCAAGGTTCAAGAACAGTTTACGTTTACGTTTATGAGTTTAGTTTAGTTTATGAATTGGGTTTTATGCTATTGTGGCCTCCAAGTACCCTAATGATATAGGCCCATGGGTTACCGAAGGAGGGTATATGTGGAGTCGAGGTGTACAAGTTGCAGCCTTTCGTAGGTCCTACCTAGATGGTCTTGCGTGTCAGGGTAGGAGCGTCCATGTTTACTTTATTATCATTCCATCATATCATCATGCATATTCTGTCTTTGTGTGCTATTTGCTATTTGTACTTTTTGGTATGATGGGGTACCAGAGTGTTTTGCATTCATCTTTGTTTGTATTTCTTATTTGTATGAGGTATTATTGACGTTATTTCCTTACTTTATTGGTTATATCATACTATTACTGGTTGGTTAGATCTTGCATGTTCCTTTGCTGTTATATATTTTGTAGATGACCCTTTCTTCCTATCCCCATTATTTGAGGTTACCAGTATACACCATCTTGTATTTATTGTATATACTATTAGATGAGCATAGATTCAGGAACGTTCTTTCCTTTGGTGTCCTGAATCTTCCTTATAGTAGCTTATTATCTAGAATATTTACCTATATTTATCCTGTTCTAGTTTCTATATTATTTTCTTCTTTGACTCCTGTGACTTGTATTCATTATCTGTCTATTTACTTCTTTTATTTCTTATATGAGCCTCGTCGTCCTATGATGACTACTGGGTATCCATTATTTTGATACTCATACTACACTTCTGCATCTTTTTGGTGCAAACCCGAGTATGAGTAGTCCACATTGATTCTTGAGTTCAAGCCTTGATTGTGTTGCTGAGATAGTTGATCGCTCCTGGTAGTCGAAACTTCTCTTTTACCTTTTTGTATCACTTATGTTATCCTTTTTGTATTGTTGAGACATATATTGTATTTCCTATCAGACATTATACTCTATTTAGTGGCTTTTGTATCAGATATCGGGTTTTAGATTTGTTATTTGACTGACTTAGACTTCCTCTTAACCCTGTCCCTTACTTATGTCTTATATTCCTCTTTTAGTTTAATATTCATGCCTTAGGTTCTTATTGTTCAGTTATCCTATGGCGGGATGTATGTGCCCTCATAACCTGAGAAATCGGGTCGTGGAAATTTCACAAATAGATCATGTTGGTCACTAGTCTTGGCTAGCCCCATATCTAGTCTGGGAAATATACCATCCTCAGAAATAGAATCAATACGGGGGCTATAGTAGCTGCATGCAGCACCCCTGTAATAGGAGTCTTTGGACATTGGTGCATTGGAACCTCTAAGCTTGGATCTGAAAGTCCAATAAGATAATTGAGCATGACATTAATCATCTCTAACTTTGGAACAGGGGGATGGATCTCACCTTTATCATTTTGCCAGCATCTACCTCTGCCCCAACATCAACCTGTGTCGGCACCTCCTTCTCTTCCCTAACCAGTACAACATCTTGGAATCTACCACTGGCAGATTTCCTGAAGCATTCTCTACTATGGCCTTTGGACACCCCCACTACCCTGAACTGTAGCCCCAACGGCTGGCTTAAATGCGGGCTTGATGGCTGCCGCCCGCTACTGCTTCAATAGATCTATTTCAAACCATATTTAATTGGAGTGAGTAGGTTATATACCAATTAGAATCACTAGATACACATTGGATTGAAGTTTATATTGTAAAGGAAGAAGAAATATAAATTTCCTAAATCTTGTAGCCTCTCACATAAAAGTACAGGCATCCCTATAGCGTTTCGTAAGACTTTACTAGACTTGTTCTTGGGTGGTGAGATCAACGAATATAAAGATCTAATGCAAAGTTTTTCATAACCCAAAATAGGTCGTGATTTGCACTCACTGTAAGCTATCTAAGTGAATAAACCATTAATTCAGAACCTATCAAATTTGATCAAATAACTTATTATATGTTATGTGAATCAATATAATGAAACTAAAAATTCTAATAATGGTTGAAAATAAATGAAATATTCTAAATATCTTCTACAAAGAACGATACATGAAAGTCACCACGATCTAAGGACACCTAAAAGTAAATCGGAACAATGTCTAGAGTCATCCAAATAAAAGGTTGTCTAGACAAGTATCAAATTGTTGAACAAAGGGTAGGAAATAAAGTCTGAACATATTCACATCAGGAGGGTATGCGAGGCTCACATTGAATCCAGTTCTTCTATAGGTAAACTAAAACAAAGGTTGAGTCTGAGCTGGTGGAATACTCATTTCACTTAGAAGAATAAACAAATAAGCAAACAAGGAAATAGAGAAGTAGGAGTCAGTACGAAGGCATGTGTACTTATTAGATATCATCGGCCGACTTAGAATAGATAATAATATTTAACAATAACAAAGTAAAATCATCAATGAACTCATAAAGTAATTACAAGAAATAATTTAATAATAGCTTATAACTAATAACATATAAAAGTGTAGGTATTAACATACCAGAAAAGAGGTCTCAAGCCTCGATACCAATGTTTTTTCAAGTGAACTTTTCTGGGAATTTACATTTTAGATCACATTAAGTCAATTACCTTTACTTCAATATTATCAATCGAATAATCGGGTCAAAGACAAAGTAACAATCCAAGGGTATTATTGCCATTTCCCATATAGCCAAATAATCTGGCTTTATCTCTTGCCCAAACAACCATTATTTTTCTTACCTCATGGTCATTGGTTCAATAATTTTCAGTTCTTATGATTCCGTGTTGCACTGAATTGTTCATCACACATATGTTTGAAAATAGGAAGTGAAGGGTAAATCTTAGCTTGGATTAATCATTGCATGTCATGACATTAACTTCATAATATCTGAAAAAGTGCATAAATACTCTACATTATTATAAATCGGGATCAACTTCTATGTAGAGTCTATCTAACAATTAGAGCTAAACCATAACCTACTTCAAATCACAAAAAATTCAAGTTAGGGGAAAGTTATGAAGCTTACTACCTAGGGTTGGTAGCTAAATTTAGTCTTTGAGATCACCTTCCCTTCTCACATAGTTGGTCAATTCTTGGTCCTTTGCACATTATAAAAATTATAATGTGTAATAACAAGTTACAACTCAATAAATATTGCTAAAGAACTTCAGTTTGATCTACTTAACCTTCTTCCCATGGCTTCAAGCCTACTTGGGGTTTTCTTCCACTCAAATCTCACCAAAATTACTATTTTGTTAAAGAATTCCACCAAATCCTAGTTTTCCATGAACAACATGAATTACCCATAATTTAACAGAAATTACTAAAATTATGTGAAATTATAGTCACCCACTTCATCTTTCTCAACCCCAAGTTTCACCCCAATTCTTCACCATTAAAGGACTAGAGTTATAGTGATTTTAATGGAAAAAGGTTATGTTATTCAACCCTAAGGTTTGTCTCTTCTCTCCCGAAGGATTTCTGGAGAATGAACCCCATAATGGGGTTTAAAACTAATTTATAACCTGATAATACTGCTATAATGGTACCGATTCTCTCTGTTACGGTGGTGAATGCTGTAGAAGATGAAAATGATATCCTAGTAGAAATATTTCCCCCAAAATAGTGATTTCCACTCAAATTCCATCCTTTACCCATTTTACAACACAATTTTATTTCACAGGCATCAATCTTAAATTCTATTGTGGTAACTAACATTACAAGATCTCTAGAACTCCAAATTTGGTTCCAAAAAGTACTATAAATAATTTTATAGGAATCTACTATCTGAATATCAATATTAGACACATCTATCCTAAATTAAATTAACGGTAGCACCCTATAAACAATGTATACTAATTTTTCAGTTGAGACTATGCTAGCGTTGAGATTTTTTTAACTTTTACTTTTGGGGTCTAGACTTCACGAAAACACATATTGGAGTATTCTATCATAACTGGGAGTACCTATAACTATAATGGGTTTTTACATCGAGGGATAGATTAGTTTTGTTGAATTTAAAACAAATAAAATTAAAGGATCATAAAAAATATATTCTCTTAAACAAGTTAGACTTGATGGAAGAAAGAAAAAACTTAATCAAGAATCTTAGTCTTCTCAACCTCCAGTACTTCTTGTTAATTTTGAGCCAACAACTGAGAATGAAAAAGATCAAAGTGTGTGTTTACATGTTGAGGGTTCGTTATTCATTCTATCGATCCATATCTTGCATCATTTCAACCTACAAAACTTGTTGACGCATCCCAAGATTTAAAATTATCACTTTGTTTTACATTATCCTCAGTTGTGGGTTTGACATTAGAGAGAAGTGATGAAGTATAAGAAATTTGAGATTATTGATAGATTTTTTTTATCAATTTTATATTTTGTAGGATCATATCTATTTAAAAATACTTTAATTTCTCTAGCATAAGCTTCATACAAATTAATATAACCCATGAATATTTGATTGAACATGGTTTGATTTCGTATCCCTATTTTTTACTTGATTTTCCCAATATTTTCATTTAATCAGCCAATTAATCTAAAAGGTATGTTCCACATTTAACTAACTCTTTTAACCTATTATCCCCAGTGTGAATTAAATACCTAATATTGTAAGGCCTTGGCGTAGTTTCTTTTGGCCAATCTATTAGAATATGTTGTTTAGGACAAAAATTCAATGCAACAACTATCACAAATATGCGATGTTGCTTGTGTTTGTTCTGGAAAAATTGGTTGTTCTTTCACTTGAATTCCTGATCATGTTTGGTATACACATAGAATACAAAGAAGAAGGAGACTGTGAAGACAAGAAGGATGGGAATGTAATGGGCTTCTCATTCATTTTAGGTTTTTTGTGCCAGATGATGGTTTTGCTATTCTACTTAGTTGCCTTACATCATGTTTGACCCAATAGTGCAGTTGGTTTGAGATTTGGAGTGTTGGTTTGGAATTTATGAGACTTTGTGGTTTTGAGAAGAGTTAGGGTGAAATTATTGACTTTAGTAAAGATTTGAGGTTTCAAACATCAAAAACAAATTATGTCATTTCAATTATCTCAACAACATGGATTTTGGAATAGAAAGATCTTTAGTATTAGTTTCAAGGTCTTTGATGAAAGTTTATGATTTTTGATTGGATAACTTGAGAGTTTAAACTTAGAATATATCCTTAGAGGATATTATGTTAATGGGACCTTAGATTCATGTTCTGATGGTTCTATTGAGTTCATATATTGAAATCACTATGTAATATGTGGTTTGTGTTCAGGGGGTTCCAACAAATTCTGAAGGTCATTTTGAAATAGACATGTGTTTTAGGTCTTGTATTCCGTGAAAAATAGACCATGACTCATGGTTAGTCATGATCCTAGTCATGGATTAGGGGTTGAGGTTGAGCAAGTTCTGGACTCATTTCATGAGTTAACAACACAACTAGTGAAACAGATTCTATAAGCCATAAAGTAACTCGTGGAATGAGGCTTGTGGTTGTTGTTTTAGTCATGTAAACCAAGGGTCATTTCACAACTAGATTCATGATTAAATTTATGAAGTCATGATGGAATGTACCACTCACTTGTAGTAAGACAACCCAAAGATCGGAATGACAGGTAATCGGCTACCACAGAGATTAAGGAGAAATAACGGAGAACACATGATATATATACAAAGCAAGAGGAAAGTAATATATATATATATATATATATATATTATAGATCCTACCAATCCCATGACCTGTTACTAGAAAGTACAAGAGTCAGTAGATAACAACGATAAAAAATTAATATTTATAAAGCTATCTCTTAGTACAATAGTGAAAGGTACAAAGCAGAAGAGAACTGGATCAACTGAGATTGCCAAGAGCTCACCCTAAATATATGAATCCCAAAAGCTCTGTATGAAGGTCAATGTCATCGGTGATAAGTAGTTAGTATCTGCAATAGAAATAATGTAAAAGTAGAGAATGAGTACTAAAAACCAACGGGCACCCAGTAGGTATCATTGGATGACCGCGTTCATGTAAGATATGAATACAAAAAAAGTGAGTCTAAGCTAAACAAGTCATAAAAGTCAGGTAAGAGTGAATAACAACTAAGCAAGTCCGATAATGAAGGAAGTATAAACTAATAGAAAGACTGGTTCTATAAATCATAAAGGAAATCTAACATTTATACCAAGTACAAATAATAAAGAAGAAGGCATGTCAGGGCCGTAAAGAGAAATCATGGATAAAACTAACTACACCGAATAATACTAAATAAAAAAAACTATGAACACTGCATGCTACATACCTGGATCCTCATGATAAAATGGATAAGATGGGTTAAATAGGGAGGCATACCAGTTATCTCAGCTAATATACCAGGAGAGGAAGTTCTAGAACTTGATAAGTAAACTACTAAGCACATAACTATAAGGATAATCTGGTAAAGCTACAAATACAGATAAAAAAGAAGCATAAGTTGGCACATAATCTTACTACAACCTTATCAATCCCGCGTAATCTAGGAGTTACAAACAAGTGAATACATATCCAATCGGCTCCCAAAAGCATGGAGTGCAACCCCATTCAAACAAAGGTGGAACTATGAAGTATTATATGAAATTCCAGGTGATAATCTATACTTCTCCTCCAATACTGTGGGTCATGAAGGCAGGAAATATAACAGTATTAGACTATATACCTTTTCTTTATCATATACCCCTCTCGGCATACACATCCTGGATTGACTAGTAATATATCATTAGGAAGTTCATATCAGTTGTACGAAATCATTATAAGGGTAAATTTAGTGGTATACAAATATCCAGTACCTGGGCATAACCCATACTAGTATCGATGAAGTGTTGATACCCAACGCCCAGGGTAAGGTTAGGACTAAAGCTAGTAAAAATAGTAGTATCAAGTGCAAATCTTTGACCAAGTCTAAAATAAGTTTAAAAGATCCATTATTAGCCTTTATTTCTAACATTCCACTAAATAACTAGTTCTATGATTCTTTAGTCAAATAGTCCGTTAAAAAGGCCTCTAGGTCTATTATAAGTTTAGAAACCATGTAATAAAACAATTTATTCTAATGTCTCATAAATGCGCACAACCAAGGACTCCATATCCAAGAAACTAATCCAACATAGGTTCAAGTATACTTTCTAACAATCATAAATGTCAAGTAATGCCAGGTCTCTACTTGGAAGCTAACCACAAGCTACCTTACTCTAAGGCTACAGAAGTTCAATTCAAATCTATACTCTATACAAGGCTAAGGCATCCACAGCTTAGTAATACTTCAAAAGGCAAGCTATTACCGGGATATCTATAACAAAGTCAGTAGATGGGACTAAAGATAACCAACTAGCAGGGCTACCAACAAGAATTATCATAGTAAGACATCACGAGAACAATCACCGAAAAAAATCAAACATGAATATGCTAATACTATCCAGCATCCTAAACTAACACAAGTACAAGAAACTACTCAAAACTAAGTTCTAAAGGGTATAATCAATAGTAGAATATCCAAAACTAAACAGAGAGGGAGAAATTCATTAAACCAACCAAAAAGGGAAAACCAACCTAAGAACCCACCCAAAAACTAGCAAGACACCATATTAATACCATATATATCCAATGTCTAAGATTTGTACGTCGTAGCCTACCTAGCATCCAAAACCTAGCGCTTGAGCTCCGTGTCTCCAACAAAATAACTTAAAAACTGCTCTAACGAGGCTTCCATTATTAAATTAATTGCCTACTCATTAAGATGTGCACCACCATACCTATCATAAAAAAAGAGTAAAGATGGAATTTAGGTTAAAACGGGCCCACAAATCTTTCTAACCAAAAATGAAAATAAAATTCACAAAGGTGTTCTAAGAAAAGCCAAGAACACATGCTCAAAATATCAACACAATCAGACAAGATATAGGGATCAATATAATCCATAAAAAAGAGTTAAATAGATAAAGAATGTGAAACAGTTATCAGCAATCCAAGGATTAAGAGAGGAAAACTAAAAAATTTATAGAGAAATAATAAACACAAGGTAATCACCAGCAACAAAAGCTCAACAATGTCACCCTTACAGTAGCTAACTTTAAGATTTTTTTTTTAAAAAATATGGTGGGAGAAGAAAAAGGAAAATTACCATGAAAGATTGAGAATTTGGAGAAGAAACATATTAATTATATAGGGTAAGATGATTCGAAAGATCCAAGGTAACTTTTCAAAGCTCACAAATATAATTCCTATAAGAAATAAAGCCTAAGTGATTAAGGGAAGTAAATAAAACATGCCGAATGATGTGAAATTTGAAAAAAAGCCTTAAATTGATTTTGGAAGAGACCAGCAATGATGGCTCCATAGAGGAACCAACGCAATCCATTACTGGACATCTTTCAGCATTGATGGCACTTAAGCTGTGCAACACCAACTGTTTAAAAATAAAAATTGCAAGAATTTCAATTGAGGCCTTCGGACACAGTCAAAATTCGATACGCATAAACCAAATATGTAACTTGAGTGAAAATGATATTCTGAACTAATTTTTTTTAATAAAATAGTATTTGAGGTTGCTTTTCCAAAATGTTGATGTAATGACCCTTCTAGTCATTCACGCATTCTCGTATTTTCTGGTATATTAAAGCTTTCCTATAACTTTTATAAGTCATTTATGACTTATGGAGACCAGTGGTTCAGTTCTCCAGTCATTTATTTGAATGCTATTTTTTTTCCTATTATAAAGCATTAACTCTTGATATCATTGACTCCGGTCAATATTCCTTGAAAATGATGTCAGAATTGAATTTCGTCAATTTCTTTAGCTTTAAAAAACACATATTGTGGTCTAAAAGGATTCTTGGTTAGTGACGGGAAGTATTCATTGTGATTTTAATCTTATTTTTGATGTGCCATGAACTTTCTAGTTCATATAGTGGAGCTTGGATGGTCATCTTGTAATCGGAACCTCGTATTGGGAATCTGGTTGTGCCATCAGCTCCAGAATGTAAAGTTTTGATTAGGTAAAGTGTTTGTTAGGGCCTTAGGTTATCCAAAATATTTTATGTAATTTAAGCCAAGTGTTGAATTTATTTAATTTAAGCTAAGTGTTGAATTTAGTCAATATTTTATCGAAATGATCTCTAATCAAAAAAATTTCTGTGCCATTGAATAAAAAATGTCATTTCATGCTATTATACATATTTTTTTTGTGTTCATTGGGTTATGAATGCATTCATTGCTATCATTTGAAGTTTTAAATTCTAGCTAAAATTTCTTTAAGTTGGTGCATTATTTGTCCATTGTGATCGCGGTCCCCTTGGTTGTGATCACATAATATTGTTTCTCCAGGCCTTCACGATCGCGAAAGCCTTGACTATGTCTATCCTTCATGATCATGATGCTCTTTGCATAATTGCGTGCCTTCATTTTCTTCTTCTATGCAATCACTGTCAACATGACACGATCATACAAAATAAAATGTCCCAAGTATGAATTTGTTCAGAAACCCAATTTGAGCTCATTTTCTTCCATTCCTTTCATACTAAAACCCTTTTTTTTTATTTTAAGCTCATGGGTTGCCAATACTAATCTTGGGAAGCATCAAGAAATATCTCGAATCACACTTTCCTCCATTAAATTGTAAGTTTTCACCTTTATTTCTCTAAAATTATTCCATAAATTTCCAATTTCTTTTGCTTATTTATTCACATTAATCTTTGATTCATGATTTATTATTTATTATATTAGATTCAAATTTGGGTATGAGTTCCCTACGATGTTTAAAATATTTTAATACCTTTTATTTGGAGTTTCGGGTTCATGGGCCCATAGGACCATTTTGACCCATATCCTGATCCTGTCTATTTTCATAGCCGTATGGGTATTGTTTGACTTGTATTAATGTGTAGATAGTTATTTTTATGGTTTCGTGATCGTTCAGTCTTGTTTATGTATTTTTGAGTTCTGGAGTAGTCCAGGCATCTACTATGTTGTATTTGCGAGCTTGTCTTCGGAGCCGATAGGCTATGGCTTACAATCTTAGACGTGGCTTATATGGGAAGTAATAGTACTATTTAGCTTCCTTAGGTTGTAATTTGGTATGCTTTACCCTGTCCACTTTTTTAGACAATTCTTAATTACATATTTTTATTGTATTTAATTGTAGATTACCCTGTGGCTTTGAGTGATTTACACTGACTCTGGAACGTGGATGGTAAGATCATTGGGAATGTCCGTGAGTTTCGAACATTGATATGATTGATTATGCTTTTTATAGTAATTCTGAGCTTGTCCAGGGTCGACAAGACATGTTGTGATTCTTGACTGTGATTGTACTCAGTATCATTCATGTATGTCATCGTTATGTTATCAAGATTTTATGCATTGGTTTCCACTGTTTATGGCTAAGATCCCAGTATTGATGATTTTGGAACCTTGCATGGCCTTGTTGTGCCCATTTTCATATATTGATTTTTCCTTAAAGGCCCATTTTTAGATATTGATGAATTGCACTAGTTGAGCTTTTGATAATTATAGATAATCAAATTGGTTTTGATATTACTAGTTAATCGTGATATTAAATTGGTTTTTAAGAGGACTTTTTTACTAAAATAAATTACTTTATGATATTCTTAAATTATTCTAAGACTCGATTGTCCATTGAGCACTCGGACAACAATTCTTTCTGTATTAGTCCAAGACCTAAAACCTGGCACCGGGTACATAAATTCTCTAGAACTTATAGATTCGCATGATGTTGGACGTTGAGTACTAGCCATTACTTGATTTAGTCCCGACTGTGACCGAGCATGGAAAATGAGTTTTTGGTTGATTTTAGACACAGTTATGGTAGGGAATTTGCATTTGAGACCTGATAAAGTTTGAGCTCTTGTTACCATACTTAGTTAAGCTATTGTTATGAAGTTATCAGTATGTGAGGTGAATCCCTACCATGGATCTTATCGATCTGGTTCTAGTACGTAGTGCAACCGGGGGAGGGGTATACGATGGAGTAGTAGGTATATGGGAAAAGTCCTTCCATGAGCTCCTTTTTACGTGCCTATCACTTGGCTTCTTGGATGATACCTTCTGGTAGTATGGATGCCAGAGGGTGAGTCTTACTAGTTTGTACCTTTTGGTAATATGGGACGTCAATGGGTTTGATATTTTTATTTTATCCTTTATATGTATTAGTTAGTTATTATTCTTGTTCACTTACTTATGACTTTATGTGGTAGTTATGTTTTGTTTTTCATGTAACTTCTCCTTTTACCTTCATCCTTTTTTTGGGTTACGACACATCGCCCTTGATTATTCTTTTTACTTGTAGAAAGGAATCAGGTACATCCTCGTCTCTTTACTTGATATCATCTACTATTGTTTCTATCTAACTCCATTATATTTGTTGTTGCTCCTGCTGTTCTCTGTAGCTAGAATTCCCTACTTACATATATATTCTTGACTTCTATGACTTACTTTCTTCATAATATGTTATTTGCTTTTTTTATTTCCTATATAAGCCCAATTGTCCTATGATGTCTACTAAGTACCCATTATTTTGTACTTATACTATACTTCTGCATATATTTTGATGTAACCCCTAGTACGAGAGATCGTTGCTGATTTCATATCATGCTGATATTCTGTTGCTAAGATAGATGATGACTTCTTACAGTCGGAGCTTGTCCTTTACTTTTCATTATCTTGCTTTCT
>JBDJHY010307658.1:0-19303 GCA_039654485.1 Withania somnifera | reverse complement strand
ATATAACATGCCCCAAGAATACGACAAAATCTAACCAAAAAGAACACTTTGAGAACTTTGCATAAAGTTGCTCACTCCTCAAAGTCTGGAGTAGAACTCTCAAATTCTCCTCATTTTTCTCTCGACTCCGAGAATAAACCAGAATGTCATCAATAAACAAAATCACAAAAAATCAAGGTACAGTATGAAAACTTTGGTCATAAGATTCATAAATGCGCCTGAAGCATTAGTCAGCCCAAATGACATACTAAGAACTCATAGTGTCCATACCGATTTCTAAAAATAGTCCTTGGGATATACCCAGCTTGAATCCTCAGATGGTGATAACCCGACCCCAAATCAATCTTTGAGAACACCACAACACCCTGAAGCAAATAAAAAAGTCATCAATCCATGACAAAGGATAGTTATTCTTAATGGTAGCCTTATTCAACTGCCTATAATCAATACATATACACATAGTCCCATCTTCTTTTTCAAAAATAACACGAACGCCCCATGGTGAAATACTAAGATGAATAAAGCCTCTAGCAACCATATCCTGAAGCTGAACACTGAGGTCTCGGAGCTATGCTAGATTCATGCAATAAGGTGCATTAGAAATAGGCCTAGTGTCCGGCTCAACCTCTATAGAAAAATCAACAACCACTCGGGTGGGAGGCCAGACAACTCATAGGGAAAACATCAAGGAACTCTCTAACAATGGGCACATACTCAGGGAAAGGAGTATCAACACTAATATAATCAACATACGCAAAGTAAGAGGTTCAAACCTTGACTAAGAATCTATTGGACTACATACTAGATACCACTGGCACCGGAGAGTGGCTAATAAGACCCTTCCATACCACTGGAGACACACCAGACTCAAATAAGGTCACGATCTTGGAAAAACAACCTAGGACCGCATGATGAAGTATAGCCAATCCATTCCCAGAATAACATCAAAATCAACCATGTCCAGATCCATAAGATCATCCTAGGTGTCCAACCCCCATACAGTCACAACACAAGCTCGGTAGATCTAATCCTCCAATATAAGCTCACCTAAGGAAGCAGCCACACTTATAGGCATAGGGAAAGGATTAAATAAACACCAAAATAGGGAGCAAAGTACACGAACACATAAGAGTACGTAGAACCAGGGTCAAACAATACCAAGGCTGGCTGGTGACAAACAAATAACATACTCATAACTAATACATTAGAAGCCTCTGCTCAGGCTCTATCAGGTATGATATAAAACTGATGGTGCCAAGCATTGTGATGATCTCCTCCTCGGTCCCCTTCTCTTCCCATTTGTCCCTCACTATGACCGCCTCGAGTTGATGACTGACGACCTCTGGCTGGTGAAGGTACTGCCTGTAGAGGCTTCACAGTTTGAGATATAGGCTGAATGGCCCGGCGTAGCGAACACTCTACGAAATAATGACCTATCTCACATCACTCATAGCAACCAAGACCACTTCCTTGACCAAAACCACTAACTGGGCCACCACAACCCTGATTCCCAATAGATGCTCCCCTGACGGGATGGCTACTCTGATCGCCACTAGCTGATGGTAAGGAGGACTGAACTGGCCTTCTTGGTTGTCCCTTATACCACTGTTGTGACTGCTGTTGTAAAGGTCCATGTCTATTATATCATTTCCCAGAGAACCGTGACCCTCTAAAATCTCCCTGGCGGTACTGTCTCTTATCACTGCCCCCTTAGGCCAAACGATGATGTTTCTCTATGCTACAGGTGTGATTAACCACTGCTAATAATGGACTACCCTAATTAAGTAATAACTCAACATTTTCCTGTAACTCTAGTTGAATCAAGTTGAAATGTTGTGAACTCTCTCAACCTCTGTAGGCATAATAATAACCCAAAACCTCAAACACTGCGTGAATCGATCCATATACTCAGAAAGTATCATCGATCCCTGCAACAAGTTAATAAACTGAGCTCTGATTTTCTCGCAAACACCCTAGAGGAACATACTGAGCCATGAAGGCATCCATAAACTGATTCCATGTCATAGGTGCAGACCCTACTGGTCTACTCTCTCTATATGACCTCCACCAGACCTTAGTTCGACCCTCTAACTGATACCCAATGAAATCAACTCCATGTGTCTCTCTTAAGCCCAAAGTCTACAGCCTCTCTTCGCACTCTGCAATAAACTCATAAGGATCTTGTCTGGAATCACAGTAAATCTGGGAGGCCTCATACACATGAAATAATTATGCATTTTATGGTCCTCGAAAGTCATAATAGAAACTGTAGGTTTAGGTTGGACTAGCAATACCTATAGAACAGGTTGTAGAGGAGGAACTGTGGTTACAGTTGGTATTGGCTGAACTTGAGGAGCTGGGGCACTATGTGGTGCTCCCTAGGATGAAGTGTGACCCTTATCAGTAGGTGACCTGCAGAGCATAGCAACCATACGCTTCCACATGTTTCTAAGTGCATCATCTGATTGTGGTTGTATCTACTATGGAGGTAGATCTGTGGGTGAAGGCTCAATCAGCTCAACTCTAGCCCAGCCTCACCCACGAGCTCTATCTCTACCCTGGCTACTAACTGGAGCTCTCTGCAAAGGTGAGGGAGCATCATTGTCTCTAGGTGCTAACTGTGTATGGACCATATACAAAAGAACAAAACCAAGATGAGAAACATAAAAAGCAGTGGAACCCTCGCACGAAAGAGTCAACAAAATCATCCTTATAAAAGAGCCCAATAGCCTCTCAAAGATAAGATACAAAAGTCTATGTTTGACCCGTAGGACTCTACCAGACTCCTGCTCCTACGTTCGAACACACCAATTAACCAAGAGTATTGATACCACATCACGACCAGTAAATTGAGTTGTGATGAAATCTACATCTAAAATGCAAATAAGCCTAACTTTGGCCTAGAGCGAGTAGTAGTGAGCCAGTACCAAGAACACAAAAGAAAAATGAAGGATATGAAGAGGAGAAATAAAAGTAGAACAAGAAAATACACCCCACTGAACATAACTCCCCAGAACCTAGTATGGTGATTGTGGAGCATCTATATAGAAAAAGTACAAAATACAACCCACGATAGGGCAAAACCACAAAATAGCTATCTAGGGTCTAACTAGGATAACTCAGATATTGGAATGAAAATTGGTCAGCAAGGATTCCAACTGCTCACCAAAATCTATTGGAACCATACAAACTATTTTGCACAATAGCGTCTGCTCTGTCAGCTCGTACTAGGACTTGCTTCACAAAAAAATGCAGAAGTGTAGCATGAGTACCAAAACAACGAGTACCTAGTAGGCATCATAGGCTGACCGAGAAAAAGTGAGCATAAGTAAGGTAAAGAGTGATCAATAAAGTAGAGTAGAGGCACACAATGTATAACAACAAATAGGTAACTACAGTAGTAACTTGTAAGTGAAGTGTAGGTTTAACTATCAGTATGTGCGGTATCAGTTAACAAGTATGAAGGGAAGTCACTACCATGATATGATACCTAAACCCTATGTCACAAGAAGATCATGACTACGCGCGACACATACCTTGAGCTCGAACTTAGCCAGCATAAGGAATGACTAATAAGGATATACAAGAACTATACAAAAACCAAGGTAACATCAAATACGGTAAGTGTATGAATGAAACACAAGAAATCCAAAAAAGGAACAACAACGTCTTCTAGAAAATAAACTCATTTGGCACTTCGTTCTACCGGTAGGTACAATCAAGCAACCAAGTAACCCAACAGGTGCTTCCCTCGTAAGTCCTGAAAAGTACAAATTAACTAGGGATGCAATGCAAAGGGGTGCTTAGAAAGTAAATATATGATGGTATGCTCCCTCTTGGGGGTATTTCCAAATTAAGAAGGACCCATAGAGCACTCAAACCATATACTACTACCCCCCCCGGATACCCCTCCCTCGGGCTGCACATCATGCCCTAAGCATAGCGACCCAGATCAGTAATCTTGTAGAAGGAAATGTTTCCATAAACCCTAATATCTCAAAAAAAGAAAATATTTATACCAATACATAGAGCACAACTCATACATCATATGGTATTACAGAATATGGCTCAAACTAATGGTAGAAATTGAAGATATAAGCCCGAGAATTTATATACGATAGAAAAAAATTAATAACTAAAGAAAAACGATGAATTACCTGATAAAAGAAGCATAGAACCATAAAATTGAGTTTATACGGATCAAATTTGCCTAAAACCTCTCCAATACGTTGATTCAAATGATGGAATTTGAGAGAATTTATGTAGAAGAAGAAAATTTTCGTCAAAAAAATAAATAAAAGACATTTATATAGACTACTAGGTGGTGGCACAATCATGCCCTCTAAGCTCGATCATGTTAAAGGAGATGTTCTAGGCGCTACGCGATCGCGTCGCTTTAGCGCGCGACGACAAGGTAAATTTAAACTTGGCGCGATCACTTCCCACCAGAGAGAACACTCTGAGTACTGATGGTGGGATTCCAAAAATGATCCAAAACCAAAACAGAACGGAAACAGAGTCTTTCGATAGAATCAAAGAAAATGGGATTTGGGATTGTATAAGCTAAGAAAGGCCCGAGGGAGCTATTAATGTAAAAAATACATGCTATAAATTACTAGAAAACCGAACTATCGATCCCAGCAATTCACTAGTGACTTGGTGAGGTTACAAGAATGCTCTAAATACGAAAAGGGACACAAAAAAAACTCTAAGGTTCATTACATATTTATATACAACATGTCTACCTAACATGTTCCCTCGATGATCCCTCCCTATTTTTTTATCATGATATGTGAAATCCTACATGTTATCTTAATGTCTTATCTCTGACTAGTTTCCTTATTCTGACTGAAAAAGTTTATATTTATATATATAAATATAATCTTGAACTAATCAATTCATTTGTGATAAAGCATATTTTCAAACTTGTTCCTCAGTCTTAAGTTCCTAATGTGATGATCCTTTAAATCTATACATGTCTTGAACCTGCATAGCATGTATATCTCATACCCTTCTCATTTTTATTTCCTCTTTAAATTGAATAGATAATTAATTTGGGCTTATTTTTAGGGTCTTTCTTGGGACTTTGTATACATGTTGGTTTGCTAAAGGCCCACTTTGTTTACATTTTGTGCTTTGGACTCATTTTGTTATTCAGTGAGCTCAGCCCAAAGTGAAGTGCGTCGTAATCTATATGGTGCTTGTTCGCTTGTCTTAGACCATAATTTAATACACTTGCGCTTGTTTAAATACCTTCCTTGATTAGGCCCCAATATACATTTTGTTTTATTTGCTATTTCTTTATACTTGTCTTATCTATTTTGATCATACTTCTAATCATTTTCCTCTTTTTTACATTTCCCGTCTTCTGGGTTTTTGGCCTATTTCTATGGCTACATGAGCTACAACACATCTCATATATTGCTGGAACCTCCGGACTCGACAAGACCTAGTCTACCAGGAGTCTTTTTATATTATTCTTTGTTATTCTTTCCTTCATATTTATCTATATAGAATCGAAAATAGATACCTAGCATACGAGAGAAATATCTAAATATTTTATATAAAAATGGCTAATTTTATGATAAAGATTTCTATTAATTATTCAAAAAAAAGTTGTACTACCATAGGCAAGTTATAGGACGTAAACAAACTTCGATCTTTTTTAACTTATCATTACTTGTTCTTCTTTAAAATAATTTCAGTATAGATAGCAATAAAATTTAGCATGGTAACTGGCTAAAATACTAAAAAATAACAACAAACCGTTATTTCATAATGATCAAATCTCGAGTCACATTTTCTTACTGATTATTTTTAGAAGTAAAATCTCGCTTTTTGAGAAAACATTTTAAATTAAGCAACTCTAACATAAGTTCTTTACGAAAATAAGGCTAACAATATTTAAGCATTGAATCTTTACCACATATAGTTTAAAAAGGTTCAACCCAATTAGGGATGTTTCTGAGGTTCTTTAAAAACCTTCCTCGGGCATAATAGAATCCTTACCTAAAATCTTTAAAACCTTAAATCTATTCCTGTTTTCAATTCTTTTTTTCAAATAGAAAGTTATAATTAACAATCTTAATTTCTTTAAAAAAATTATGTGACAGCTCTATATATTTTCTTTACTTAGTCAACCTATATTTTGCCTCCAAAACCAATTAAATTTGGAAGAAAGTGGTTTCTTTTACACTTTCTTAAAATACACATGTCTTACTTTTCAAGTAAATACTATTTCTTCTAAACATGGTTGAAAATAAACAAATGGTTTTAAGCATCCTCTTACTTTCATAAATAACCGCACGAAGCGCAAGGCGAAAACATAAAAAATTATACCAATAAAATATTATTATGAATTGAGTAAAATGCTGGTATGGTGCATGGACCTTGTGAGTCCCCCATCGATCCTGACTATGACATTATATCAGCAGCAGGTGTGTAAGAATAAGACAAACATGCATGACGATTATTTGCATATTGTATTTATATTGAATTGCGTTTTGGATTGGATTAATCTATCTATCCGAGTGTGGATCTTTATGACATAACGAACTGGAGATTTACTATTGATGATTAATAGTACTTGATACTTGATGTTCTGGTCTATGGGATTATTACTTTTATTATGAAATTATGTGGATATGGTTGACTTGTATTGATTATTTTACATTTAGATTTTTACTATTAAATGGGCTACTATATATAAATTTAATGGGCTACTATACAAGTTTTATGCAGGTTTACAACAAAAAAGGGGTTAGTTTGCAGGGGTTATCAAAACCCCCTCAAATTTCATTTAATTGAAGCGGTTTTAAAACTCCCACATTTTAAATTATTTTGTGGCGGTTATTTATGTGATATTGCAGGTTTATCAAAACTGCCTCAAATATTATTTTATTATTTTTAAATATATAATTTTACAATTACTTACTTGGTTTATTGCAAAAAGAAAATGGCGGGTACACAAATTTCATATCCTCTTTTTTTGTCTTTCCGTTCCCCAAATTACTTGAGAAAAATTAGAGACTTTGTTTCTCTCTTTAGGGTATTACCTAATAGCTTTTAGAACAGGAATATCACTCTTTTAGAACAGAAAGTGTTAAGCTCAGAGAATCGTCTGTCTTCGCCGCCTTCTCCGTCACCAGCTGTCTGTCTCCATCATCTTGGATATGCCTCTTCTATTCTCTGTCCACATAGATGTATAGGTATAATTTATCTCTTTCGTCATTCACTATCTATCTCCGTTTTCCTCGTATATATGTTCATCTCTACATAGGCTCGGTGAGTTAATCAGTCCTAAAAGTAACTATCAGGAAGTGCGTGTTTTGGCATCTTGTCTCTTATTCTCCATTCTCAGTACTCCAATATGCTTGCTTTTTCAATTGGTGTTCTCCTGTTATCTGCTGAGTTTCTTAATTTTTAGAAAATACTAGAAATCATTATTACATGTAGTGTTAGTAGTTTCTTTTGTTGTCTAGTTTTGCTAAATTGCAGCTGCTTACGTGTTTTAGCTTCCTTATTGCCTTCTTTTTCATATTTAGTATGTCCATAGAAAGTTAGAACCTTCAGTTGATAGAGAACTCATAATTAATGAACCCTTGCCTGTGTTAAATTTTTTAAAAAGTACATAACCTGGTAGTGCTATAGAAAATTGATTTTTCAACCTAGTGTTTAAGAAGTTTTATCTTGATTCAAGGTTGCCCGTTGTTAGCCTAAACTCAATTACATTTTCAACCTAGTGTGCCAGATGTTTTGCAGTTCATAGTATTTTGTTTTGATAGTGGAGATTTTGGAAAGAAGATTGTTTGTTTAGCAACAAAAGGTTTTGGGGGATGGTAATAGGGCTAGATGTTTTGCAGTTCATAGTATTTTGTTTTGATAGTGAAGATTTTGGAAAGAAGATTGTTTGTTTAGCAACAAAAGGTTTTGGGGTATGGTAATAGGGTTTAAGATAAACTAATTTCATAATCTATTTAAGGGAAAGAATAAGAATTTACGTGTAGGTGACAGCATCTCCAGTCCCAACTCTAAAACTAGGAAAGATACCTTGTTAAAAGTTTAATATTGTTCTATATTTGTATATTCAGTGTGGTCTCCCTCCCTCACATCTGAAGTAGTGGTACGGACTGCATACACCTTACCCTTCCCAGATCTCACTTGCTGGGAATTTACTGGGTATGTTGTTGCTGCTGTTTGTTGTGTATTCAGTATTGCTTAGGCTCCTTAATTTTAGGTTGTCATAGTTTAATTGAACGATAAATTAATATTTATGTCTGTGCAGCCATGCCAAAGGATAAACATAAAAATCGATTAAAATCAGCTCATGCACCAAATGATGCTAACACATATTTTTCATCATCAACAAGACTGACTCTATGTCATGCTATAGAACCCTTAACATCAACAATTATAAGATATTGGCTTTTGTACTAATTTTATTGTCATTTTAATCAAATATATGATTAACTTAGTAATTTGTAATTATTTTTGTTGATATGAGCTTTGTAAAAAATAAGTAAAATCGAAGAAAGAAAAAATTTCCACATACTAGTGGTTCAAAATCATTAGCAAGAAGCCGACATAAATCGTACGCAAATCAACTTATGCTTTTTTACTTTTTTTATCTAACTTAAATGTTTTATTAGAATTTGTCTAATACTTTTCTTTCTTGGAATTTGGCAACTGAAATAAAACCTAGCCAGGGAAGAATGTTTCTTGAAAGTCATAAAAGAAAGTTGGATCATATGTAAAGAAGAGGCAAGAATTATCGGGATAAGTTTGTTTCTGTCTGGCTACTTCCTACTTTCTATTTCCTATTTTCCATTTCTTCTTTAATTCTTGTTGTCATTTTCTTGCTTGTTTTTG
The DNA here is from genome assembly GCA_039654485.1 of Withania somnifera. Lineage (NCBI taxonomy): Eukaryota > Viridiplantae > Streptophyta > Magnoliopsida > Solanales > Solanaceae > Withania > Withania somnifera. Next base: position 10,435 of record JBDJHY010307658.1, on the reverse strand, counting down.
TTAATCCTTGTTGCTCTAAGCATAGCAGTGAAGAGTATTATGCAGCTTCAAATTTACATGTCTTGCTTCCATATATATGTGTTATGTAGACAAGGTCCTCTCTTGGCCTTTTGTAGGTTTTCTTTTTTGGGGTACTACTTGTATATGTGTGTTTTTTTCCTTTGATTAATGAAATTATTCCTTGATTTAATAAAAAAAATCCTTTCTTATCCTTTATGAGTTTAACAATTTGTTTCTAAACTAGATTTATATCATGTGCAGTGGATTTCTGTCATTGCATCCCCCACCCTTTGTTATGTGTTTCTCGTTTATGTATTTCCTACGTTATTCTCAATGTTTCTGCTGTTAAAATTGGCCTTGAATGTAGCAATCCGTTAGTACGGTATGAAGATTCATTGAGGAATATTTTGTCATACTTTAGGTTCAATAACCTTTGGAAGTGCTGGAGGGCGTCTTTACCCTGAGGAGGTTGGCGATGGTTGTACAAAGCAATGGAAATCTACATGGATCAAGTTCAAACTATTCCTAATCAGCTTCCAGTAAAATGAGGCACTTAAAAAGATCAATGAGAATTTGTTGACAAGTTTTGTGTGTCATAACCTATACAAACTCAAACTATTGGGAAGATCGGCGACCTGTTATGTTTATCCTACGGATCTCGTTATAGGAAGATCATAATCTAGAAGTACATAAAGCATTCCACTCAAGGGTGTGGTCTAGAGAATAATAAAGTGAGTGCATAAAGACACTAGGATTTTATGCCAACGATACAATAATATTTTGTGAATTTTTCCTATTTGCTTAAGCCTTGAAGGGTAGAATTACCTGCGTCGGAAATGGCTGGAGGTAGAAGGTACTCGTGGAATAGTTGAGGTGTGCCTAAACTGGCTAGATACCATGTTATCAAGGAAAGAAAAGAGAATATATAAAGCATAGGACCTTCCGTTAAGGACGCAACTTTGAAGAAGCTATAAAATTATATTTAATTAATTATGTGTTGGATGAAATAGTATTCTTTGATGTTCTTCTATGGTATGGCTCAAGATTTATAATGTCAAAATGAATTATGGAGTCACATAATAAAATTCATAAAAGATTTGCAAAAATCCCATATTATGTTCTGTATCTTGATGTTAAAGGAGAACTGAATGGGAAGTGTAATATAGAAAACAAAACTTTGATCTGATGTACCTTCCACTTTGTTGTTTGGTAACTTATACGAGTTTCTATATTCATGTGATTTATATTACTTTATTCAGGGAGTATCTTACATACTAAAATACTTCTTTCTCTTATGATGTTCTAGTGACTTGATGGTTATCATGGTATTGAACATGTTTTCTCATACCTTTTCTATTAATTGTGGTAAACAATCTTCATTGTCTTAATTTATCTATTGTAGGAATAAATTGAGGTGGATATAACACAATGTAATTAATCTGAAGCTTCCCCTCATGATATTATTGGCATGTTGTTTAGGGGAGAGCACCCAGGGAGGGTAGATGTTTGGGAATGGGAGAAACTCCGTCAGAATAGTAGACAATAACTTGTTAATAAGAGTGATCCCTCATTTGATCCCGATGCATCATCCTCAGCTAGTACCTATTTACATCAAAAGGTCTTTCGTTTGGAACTTTTGAATGCATTGTAGACTTGCAAAATATCAAAGGAAGGAGGTGTGCCTGCTGATTTTGCTGGTTTATTTGATCAACCACTGGTTAGAAGTGTACATCATCTTAGTTGTTGATTTATAACTTCATCAATTTTATTTTCATAATTTTAGTCGAATTATGCCGAGAGTGGGCCTACTTCTCTAGTGGATATAAGGCAATCATCGGGTGGAAGTAATGGAAATTCCCAAGAAAATACATATTTTTGTGTTATTATTATGGAACCACTTATTTTGTGTATTTGAAGAATTTAGATACAAGAAGTTTTAACTTTAGTTTGAGATGTTATGTTTGAATTTCTAATTTGATGTTATTGATATTTATAATTCTAATGCAATCTAATTTACATTTTACAAGTAGTTCATTAACATCTATTATACATTCGTGCTATAATTTAATCATGCAATTTACAAAAAATATTAATGAGAAAAATTATATTTTGACAATTAATTTGACTGTTAAATAAACCTTGCAATAAGTTGGACTGCACCATTTGTTTGGTGCTTTGAATATTATTTTTAAACTTTAAATTACATTCTAAAAAATATTGGAACCACGTTGTGGGGGGTTTTACACCGTCATTTAATTAATTTACAAAGCCTTCACACCGTCATTTAATCAATTCACAAAGACGCTAGAATATTAGGATTCAAATTGCGGTATTTTGCATAGCAATTACGGAATTCCTTCAGAACTGACACAACAATGCTCATGGGGAGTCTATTCAGGCGTTTATCTAAACCGCCAAAAAACATTTTACAGGGGTAAAAAACTACCACAAAGTTGGAAAAAAACTACCACAAACTGACCCTTTTTTTTTATAGTAGTTGTAGTTATTGGAAAATGGTTGGTTGTAAGGTTATTCGTCAGTTACTCAGTTACTTTATGTTAGGACCAGTAGAGGATGCTGTTGAGTATTATCTTTATGTAATCATGCTTGTTGTTCTACTCTTTTGTGAAGGTACAGTGCTAGAGTCATCTTGAGTCGCTATACTTCTCCCTCCATGATATATTAAGATATCTAGAGGTAGCATCCGCCCACCAGAAGTCATCCTATGTCTCACATATCTTTATTTTCATTATACTTACTTTTTGAAGACTTTTTAAGACCGTTGTTTTTATAAGTTTTAGGTTAGACGCCTGTACATAGTGGATACCAATTGTTGGGTTTAATTGGTTATTAAGCTATGCTTTTAACCTTTTAGACTTCTCTTGAATTGTTTTACTTCTAGTATTTTTTTTTTACTTGATCATTGTTAATCTTTGATGCCCAATCATGGTGGGAAAGATAGGCTCCATCAAAATCGAATTTTTTGGTCATGACACTTAGAGTGCTTAAATTGGATTAAGTAGTAGATATACCCCTTAGAGATCATCCTTCTAGACTTCAAATAAGAAACGAACATACCATTAGGAACAACAACACTACCTTCCCACTCAAGAATAAACTCATCAGGAAACTGGAAGTAGACAACTCTAGTCCTATAATCAACAAGGGCATGACGTGAATAGATCCAATCCATGCCAAGAATAACATCAATGTCTACTATATCTAACTCAAGAAGATCAGCAGGAATAATCCTAGTCATAATAGACATAGGGAAACTACGATAAGCTCTCTCAACTACAATAGAATCACCAACAGTTGTAAACATATAGAAATACATAGATAAACACTCAGTGATAGTCCTAAACTTTGTAGAAACTTAGAGGATCCAAAAGATAGGGTAGCTCTACGGTGTAACAAAGAAAACACATAAATATTATACACTTTCAACATACGTGTCACAACATCAGCTGACTACTTTTGATCCTGTCTGGAACCCAAAACATATAATCATTTTAGGTGATGGCAGCCAACGGTAGTAGAAGATGCACCCTGCTAAGGTAGGGGTGTTGTTGGAGCTGCTACTGGAAGATTAGGCTGATCCTGGGCACCACTCTATATACCCAAAGGGCAATATCACTAAATATGGCCTAACTTTCCGGACCTAAAGCAACTCCTAGATGGGAATTATAGACTATTGTGACCAACCTTGCCACACCTAAAACACCCATTCTGACCAACTCAATAATAACCCAATGAGCCTTATCACATTTTCCACATAGAGGAGAACTATTTCAGAATCTTACTGAACTGATCTATTCTACTGATTCTTTGGAGGCCTCATATTCTATGAAGGAGCACTGAAAGATGAAGGGGATGGTCCCCTTGAAATCTATTATAGATTCTTTCTGAACCCACTTACCAACTTAGGCTGGCTAAACTCAAAATGGACAGTCTTATCCTTCTTCTATGATGAATCTCCCTCCACTTAGCTTTATCTTTCTCAATCTTCTCAAGATGAACCATTAATCTGCCAATGTACATATCACTATTCAAAGTATCCTCCCTCCCTTGCGTAATCAACTAGGGAGAAAGGTTAGAAACAAATATGTCTATCATGTTGTGCATACCCGCATCCATCTCTAGAGCATACCTTGAAAGCTTAGTAAATTTCACACAATACTCAAATAGAGACATGGAGACCTACTCCAAACTCAAAAATCTTTGGTCCCTTCCAACCTCTTATGTCTTAGAAAGAACCTACCCAAGAATGCCTCCTTAAACTTATCCCGTGAAAGAGGAGTTGTACAAACCACTGTATTCTTCCTCCATAAATCACTCCAGGACCTAGTAACATATTTAATCTAATATGCAACCAAGTAAACCTTTTTTATATCTATAATTCCCATATGTCGCAAATACATCGAACCTTATTAATGAAGTTTTTCGGATCTTCTTGAGCCATCGAACCATAGAACTCTGGATGATTCATCCTAAAAAACTTTGTCACCTTCATAAAACTAGCATCAAGAGTTACTTACTGAAACACTTGAATCCGAACCTACTACTGAGCAGGTGCAACTACTGTTTGAGCTAGTAAATGAAGGGCATTATGAAACTCGGTGGTAGTTACCATGTTTGGCTGTTGAGGCTATGGATTAGAGGAGCTTTCTCAGGATGATTCTGACCTCTGTCTTGTCTTGATGGTTGTCCTCTAGGAGGAATGATATAAAGCACATAAATCATGAGTCAGAAAAAAATATCAGAGTTAAAAAACAAAGCACGAAATAAAAACATGAACAAAGGTACAACTCCTAAACGCTATGTAGCCTCTCAGTTATAAATATGTTATAGTCATACCCATAAAAAAGACTCTACCTACCACTAGATTTCATACATCTTAGGACACTTGAAACTAATTATCTGATACAATGTTTGTCATGCTCTGAGCTCGCCTTTAGACATGTCAGGACATCTTTATCCACTAGATAGCCTCAGATGAACCCTTGGCTCATGCATATCTCTGCTCACTCACACTCAGTAGATGAAATATCAATAAAAATATAAAGTAATGGGCATTTCAACAGAATGAATGTTAAATACTATAGTAAATATAAAAACGTCAAGCCTCAACTCTACTCTAAACTCATGTCCAAATGCCACCATAAGCTATATATTTGATTGCTATAATAGGATCTCTAGCAAGTCTCAAAATAATAAATAAAATAAATAGATTCTATGTCTCATCTCTAAAGTAAGGAATAAATAAACTCCATAGCTCAACCTTTGAATTAATGAGGACTCACCAAATATTCAACTTCTAAGGAATGCAAATACAATCAACCTGGAATGTCCTGATGATTTGCAGGATTTCTATAGCGTGAAACCTGCAATACAAAGTATGTGGTTAGTACATGGAGTTTACTAAATATATAACAGAAAAGAATATAGGCTATAAAGAAAAATCATGATAAATTGGCTATGCAATCATGAACAAGTTATAACAAGTTCAAATTTAACCTTCCAAATCAATACAAGATTTGACAATACTAATTTGAAAGCTCAACTTTCAAGAGGATATGATAAACTAAATAAAATCATGGAGACTCAATAGTTTTTTAACAAAGAAACTCTAAGCTTTAGTCAAAAATCTTCTTTCACTTTTTTACTTTAGACTGACACTTAACTTCATTCGGTACTTTCTATAACTGACACACCTCATGCCTTAGCAACAAAGTCCACATACTACCTCATGTGGAGGGACCTACATACCTTGCCAAGGTATGGACCTCAGCTTCCCTAGTAGATTCACTAAGACTCAAAAGGCACATAGTACGCTATAATATAATTCCTACGCTTGGCAATGTAGGTTTCGAGTATAAGCGCCTTGTGCCTATCCTCTTAGTGCTAATACTCCTACCTAAAATGCTGACACATCAACAATAAACACTCTTGATTTAGTGGAACACTCTCGATGAAACCAAAATCCTAACTACAACTTCAACACTCTATACCAGTGGAACACCCTCAATGAAATTAACCAACCAAAACTTTAATTTAAAACCATAGTGTGTAACACTCTTTATAAAAGATATTGATTTGACAAATCATAGTCATTATTGCTCTCTAATTGTAATTCAAGCAAAAATCATCATTTAAAACATTAATGCTCTAATTAGGACCATTTAGCAAATAAATAGTCAAATTAGACATCATTCATGATTAGGTTTAAAACTGTGCAAAAGTCAAGTAAATTCATTACACATCAATACCCAATTTAACGTTAAGGATTTTACCTTGAAAAATGTACCAGTTCATGCATTATTATTTTCTATCAAATTCGACTACAACTTTTATCATCACGCTTCTAGAACTCAAGAGGACTATGCAACTTCATCAAATATCATGCAACTTATTTAATTAAATATGCGTCATCATCATTCAATAGTGGGAAAATCTCAATGTAAATAGAAAATCAAAATAACCCTACACATGCTTATACAATTCAAGATGTTTAAGAAAATATTTTTTTGGCACATGGATGAAAGAAATCCTTGTTCATTTTTCCGCATACTTGATGAGGAACACTTAAATGGAAGAAATTTGAAGGTATATACTGCTGCAAGAGAAACCCTTTAATGGATCCCTAACTTTGCTTTAAAGAGAAACTTGGAAGAGAAAATCATTATACTAATTAGATTATGTTTTCAATGAGAGAAATAAGGCTTTTGGGTATTTATAGTAGCCCTAAAAGTGAAAGTGCAAGAGAGAGAAGGGAGTGAATTGCAAATGTTTCTTTCCTTAGTCAACTTTCATAGAGACTTAGGAGAGTGTGACTGCAGATTGATGAATACCATTTAAAAAAAAATGTAAAAAAGAAATTCGACATACTATATTTTTATACTAGTTGTGGATCAATGTAAGCTTTAATTCAATCCTCTTGGGTTGAAAAAGGATTCCTCTATAGTTTTAGAATCGAACAATTACAAATCTACAGAGTCTATACAAAATCAACCCACACAGCAATTACAAATCTACTGAGTTTACACAAAACTCAGTTTACAATCGATTGCTTGTGATGGTATGCCTCACCAGAAATTTTCTCTTTTCTCTATTATTTGTACACAATAAAATTCTAAGTAATACAATGCTTATTAAAAGTAGAGCAAAGAATACAAATAGTAAAGGAGTTATAGAGCATGCCTACCCTCTTAAAGACTAGTTCTTAATATATATTTGAGAAACTAGCCTTTGGAACAACCCAAAAGATTTTATCCTTTAAAAGAGATCAGGACCATAGACTTTTTCCAAGAATAAAGGAGAGTCATCTAATGACTCATTTATTTTTCAGTTCTGGAATATTGATTGTAGCAAGAGTACTTTCTCCAAAGAGGTATCCATCTCTGGTATGTTATGAAAATTATTTAACATCCAACAACTTCCAAAGTAAATATTCATTCCATGATGCGTCTTTAATATTTCAATAACTTCCTATGTGAAGATGACTTTAAGTCTTTTAATATGTAATGTCTTCTAATAAATGAATTTTTTTTATCGAAGGTCCTTTAGTCGACTTCTTTAAGGAGTCCTGTAGTTTCTTTGTCATTCAATGAAATTAGAACACTAACAGTCTCCTCTTTTTTAATGGATTACAACAATAATGCACAGTGGTAAATTTCCCTATTCTTTAGAAAATTTTGAAGCAAATATCTCCCATAATTTTCATGCTTTTTCTTCCCCAATTTTATATATGGATAATGATAAAACATATACGTATATTTTTCTAAACATACGCATATATTTTCTCCCCTTTGGCATCAATAAAATAAAATAGGGGACAAATAAACCAAAGGTGTAATAAATACTATTAAACACATAAGCATAGTTTAACTAATATAAAAGATATCGTTTAAAATAGGTATCAAAAATACAAAAATATTATCCAAACAAATACAGTATAAGCAAAAATACTATCCTCTAATAGCATCTTTGATGAAAAAAAATTGTAGTTAACTTGAAGTGAGTTCATCCATAAGTGATTCCATTTTCTTATGAAGATCAGTCAGCTTTACTTGAAAGCCTGTAAGCATAACCAAGATATAAGAAGATACGAGAGGAGAGATGGAGATGAAGTATTTCAGCAAGGTTGGAGAACATATTTTCATTTGGAGAGTGTTTGAAATAAGTTATTGAGTAATCAAAGTGATCAGAGTTAGTGCACAAAGCATTTTGAGAGGAAGCCATTTAGTTGGGTGAAAGAAGTAAGAAGTTAGATTTAAAAAGAGTTGATGAAGAAGAAATGAATTATCAAAAGATGGGGAGGGGGGAGGAGTACCCAAGAGGAGTAATTATGACAACCTAGAGAAGAGCTGAACTGCACATAATTGTTTTAGAAAAGAATTTTTACAAATCTTGAGGGATTCTCTTAAAAAATCTGTCTTTTAAATGAGGTTTTGTAATAGAAATGACTCACTGCAAGACTATTTTAATAAAAAGTGGTTCAATATCACCTTTTGAACATGATTCTTGAAGAAATGATGTTCAATATATATATGCTTTGCTCTAGAATGATGACATAAATTTTTGGATAAATAAATGGCACTCGAATTGTCACAAAATGTTTGAATAGGTTTAAAAGATAAATCATAAAACTTATATTGTGTACCATCTATAGTATTTGTGGACAACACTTCCATCAAAAATATATTCAACTTTAGTAGTTGATAGAGATACTAAACTTTATTTCTTGCTATGCCAAGATGTAACTTATTTTCCAAGTAAATGGCAACTTCCACCAGCACTTTTCCTATCATCTTTATCACCTGTAAAATGTACATCTGAAAAGTCTTCAAGAGTAAAAAGTGTTCCTTTTTTATATCAAATGACATAGTCAGCAGTTCCTATAAGATATCTAATGATTATTTTGATAGAAATAAGATGAGATTTAATAGGGGAAGGTTGAAGTCTAGAACATTTGCATACACTGTATAAGATATCAGGATGACTAGTAGTTAAATACAGTAGAGATACTTTCATACCTTTTTACATTATTTCATAAATTTCCTTTCCATTATCATCAAAGTCAAGTGTGCAAGTGGAGCTCATAGTGTTCCATGAGCTTTAATATTTATCATCCTATATTTGTTGATGATCTCTCTAGCATACTTACTTTGGAAAATAAAATTTTCTTAATTTGATTGCTTAATTTTCAATCTTAAAAAGAATGTTAACTCCCCCATCATGCTCATTTCGAATTCTCCTTGCATAAGCTCAAAGAATTCCTTTCACAAAAGAGGATTTGAATTGCCAAATATAATATCATGTAGATATAATTGAAAAATTAGATTTTCAAAAGATGTTCTTTTGATAAAGAGAGTAGTTTCAACCTTTCCTCTAGAGAACCCATGATTTATCAAAAAGTTTCCCAGTTGAGCATACTAAGCTCTCAAAGCTTGTTTGAGCCCATACTAATCTTTTAATAGCTTAAATACGTGATATGGAAATTTTGGATCTTCAAAGCCATAAGTTGTTTTACAAAGGTTCTTCTTTAATAAGACCATTTCAAAAGGAACTTTTGACATCCATTGGGATACTAAATCCTTTGAAGGACACATATGTAAATAATATTTGAATAGATTCTAACCATGCAACTGGAGTAAATATCTCATCATAATCAACTCCTTTCTGTTGCGAGTTTCCTTGACCAACTAATCGGCTTTATGCTAATGACCTCTCCATATATATTCATCTTATTTATGAATACCCATTTTGTTCAAATTATTAGATTTCTTTCGGTCTAGGTACTAGATCACAGACCTAATTTTTCTCAAATTGATCCAATTCTTCTTTTATTGTCGATACCCAATTTTTATCTTTGATTTATTCATTCACTCTCATTGGTTCACGATGATATACGAGAGCAATATTTCTTTTTTTTTAGCTTTCTCTGGTCTTTACTCTATCTTTAGGATCTCCAATGATAAACTTCTTTTTATAGTCTGGTTCATTCTTCCATTCATTTAAATGGATTTACCCTTTAGTTTAATTGTCTTCTTTTCTTCGTTAATCGACTAAGTTTGAGATGTTTTATAATTAGCGGTAGAGGTAGTAGTAATGCCTGACAATTTTAATAATATTCTTTAATTTTCTTTCTCATACGAGTGGTAAGAATCATAAAAAACAACATGAATAGATTCTTTAATACATAGAGTGCATCTATTAAAAAAATTTATAACCTCTATTAGAAGTAGAGTATCCAAGAAAAATACCTTCATTATGTCACAACCAGACTTCTCAGAGTCATGATTGTACCTACTATATACCCAGTAGGAGAACCAAACCCCGTAGTCCGTAGCCGAAGTGGAGGACTACTACAGTATATGCAGAAAAACAAACAATAAGATGTAATACAAGTTCCCAAAACCCGATGTCAATGTCA
>JBDJHY010307553.1:0-19304 GCA_039654485.1 Withania somnifera | reverse complement strand
TGAGTACTCAATGTGTAGAAATTGTAAAGAAACATTAGAGAGTTAGTCGACTAATTTGATAAATTAGTCGACCAAAATGGACCAATTTAGTCAACCAATCTATCAACTTAGTCAACCAATTTGAGTTCTAGTAGGGTACTGGAAAATGCTTTAGTCGACTAATATGTCAAAGTAGTCGACCAATATGAAGCAAGACGAGTTTGTGATTTTCTCTAATTGATTTCTTGATTCACAACACTTGAGAATATATTGGAAACTTGTAAGTGGAAATTTTAATGAAATTTTAGTCAACTAATGTGATAAATTAGTAGACCAAACAGCATCACAAGTTGGCTGCTGGAAATCAAACTAGTCTACTAAAATAAGGAACTAGTCAACCAATCTGATGTTAGGAGCATTAAATGCAGTGGTTGGTGCAGCAAAACGGCTATTAATCAATGCATAATGGATACATTTATTGATATGGCTATAAATACATCAAAAATATAATAGATTAGAACACATTGAACACAAGCTAACACTCTAATCCATCATTCTCTGAAAATTAAAATTGCATCTCTCACTTGATAGAAAGTACAAATTTCTTGAACCAAATTCAAATCATTTGATTCCTTTGTACAACTACTCTTAAATCTTGTATTCTTAAGTTGTATTTGTTCATTTGAATTTGTAAAGGAGTTGAGAAATATCTTCTAGTTTCTAACTCTAAAGTTAAAAGGTTGTTCTTGAGCCAAAGTTCAAGAAAGTGTAAAAGTTCTCACTTGTCTTGGAAAGTGATTGTAATTGTTTTTGGAATTAGTGAAAGAGCCTAAGGTTGAAAAACTTAGGTAGTGGATGTAGGCAAGAGTTTGCCGAACCACTATAAATATCTTGTGTCCATTGTTGCATTTTCTATTACCTTCATCATTCCCGTGAAAAGTGTCAAAATACCACACCCACTATTCAACCCCCCCTCTTTTATTGTGTGTATCCGCTCTACACCTAGGCCATCAGTTTATTGTACACTTTCTCTTTATGTTTTCATAGCACTACTATCTATTGTGCATAGGGACAACACACCATTTCTGTGTGGGAGCGGGTGTACCTATTTTTGTTTTGTTATATTTATGGGTTTTTTTACCAGATTCTTTTCCCTCAAGCATGCTACCTAGGAGAACTAGCATGTTAGGTTTAATCTGATATTTTGTTTATTTTGATGTATTTTTAATTATTTATTTTGATTTATTTTTTATTTATTGCGTGGGATGTACTCCATTAAACATTAATACCCATGTATATAAGAAGTTTTAGCATTCAATTATTTTATTAGTTTCGATCAGCAATTCGTTGTATTTTATTCCACAATTGCAGTACAGTAAGGGTGTTACTGTTGATTGTATTTGTATCTCTTTATGCCACCTATTTAACAAGTTTGAATTGAAAAAAGTATATACTTGCAATTGTGGGAGAGTAATTTTGTGTAATCTTTTGTTTATATGATATCTAGAACATGTCAGGTTCAAATTGTAACTATGTTGAAAGGAGGCTATGTAAAAATGATCCTAGACTTTCTTTCATAAGCCACTAAAGCCTTAAAAGAGTCCCCAATAAAATCAATGAAAACCCCTTTTGTGTCTACTAAAACTAAACTGTTTAAGTACTCTTGAAAAGAGAAGAATCAAAAGCATATGTTTATTATTAGGGCCCTGATTCCCTATTGGATATTTTGAACTTAGAAGTGGGCATTATAACTCAAGTCTGGCGTGGATAGGTAGAAAACACCATAAAAAACGAGTGGCCCTAATACGATAGTGAGTAATATGTCTTCAACCTAAGTTTAACTTTAGGTTGAGGGTGGCTACCATGAACCTGCCCCTTACAAAAGAAAGGTAATCATAAGTTTTGGAAAAATTAATCAAAAGAATAATTTGGAAAAGAAAAGAAAAAGAAAGAAATGGGGAAGGTGTTGTACAAATAAAGGACTCAAGGTCAAGTGTTAAAGAAAAGAAGATTGTAAAGGAAAAAATGATGAAAGAAGAAAAAAAGGGTAACAGAATAAGTTGAGTCAGTCACTAAGTTCCCAAATCATACCCTACAAACACTCAAACCAACACTATAAGCCGAACAAAGTCCTGGCGTGATTCATGTCATCTTAATGAACGCTAGGTTGTAATTGATAAGGGCAAGTCTATGGCTATTCTATAAACAATTTGATTTCTTTCTAAGTGTTAGAAGATACTTTCCTAGTCCCAATATATAATAAAACTTCATTGTATGTGGGAACAGCAAGTTGATACTTTGATCAATTTTGAATAAGTTAATGTAGTAGTGTAGGTGAAAGGTCTTTCAATATGTCATTTATAAAAGCCGCAGTGTGTGAGTAGACGCAGTAGCCGAGATGATGTGATTCCTAATGAATTATTATGCTGAGATAAATTATTTACTAGGAATGTTTTAAGTGTTTGATGTGAACTGGTTCTGTTGTTGCTCGAGTACAAACAAATGTTGTAGGTTGAGGTGTTGATGTGACGGTATTTTACGTCACATTGTGCACTTAAAACCCAAAAATAAAGCATGTTCTTGAATAATAACAGTGTGTTTTAATATATTTATTAAGTATTTACATGGTTAAGTCAATATGAGGAAGCTTGAAGCAATTGTACAGAAAAGGGAAAGTCTTACATAAGTAAGAGACGATTCGCCTACTCCTAGATGAATTGTCTAACTCAGCCACCCATAAGAAATCACACTGGTTAAAACAACTCAAATAGGCGATGGAACAAATGAACTGTTTGAAGGCAGATCATTCACCTGATAGAGACACCCATTTGATACTTCACTGGTTAAATAATAAGAATCAGGCAGCCAAATAGATGTTTCGTCTATTGAGAGAGTTTCCCAAAGGAACCATTTTATGGAAAGTTCACTAGACATAGGAAATGATAGGCGGAAGACCAGACGGTCCTTCTGTCACCAGGCGATTCGCCTCACGTTTCGCCCAAGCTAAATGAAGGCCCAGTCTGAGTTTCTATTATTGCACTTACCACATACTCTATAAAAGGAAAATTTAGCATAATATTTGATACAACAATAGACATACAAAATACAACAACTTACATATATTTTAAAGAGATAAATATTGAGAGAGACTTGTGATTATTAGGGTTTGATACCCATATTCTTTCAAGAACACAAGTGTTGATTTCTTTGATCATTATTGTACAATTAGTTGGACATTTAATTCTGTGGTATGTTATCATTACTTTATGGTTTAATTTTTATAGGATGATATCAACGGTGGGCTAAAATCCCAACCATAGGGTTGTGGGATCCATGGGTAAAACTACATTAGGATTGTATCTAAATAGGTTTGTTGCATCTATTCCAACGTATGAACATAATCTGTATGTAATAAATGGCTTTTAGTGGTTGTAAACAATAGAACATGTAGGATTAACCCTGTGGATAAAACTAAGAGTTGAGATTATGCTAATAGATTCAGGGCATTAACCCTCGTCTAATGGTTGCTGTTGTAGTAAGAGTACTTCTCTCGAGTTACTATGACACATATAATGCACTCGTTTACAACCCTAACCTGGTGTAAAAGGGATTTACTTAGGATTAAAGGTTGAGAAACACTTAAGTAAATACATTGTGTTTGTACGCAACTCTACATTTAAGAAAAATTATGTAACTGTGTAAAGATTAAAATTCAAATATTGGTTGAGCCCTGGTGAACATGAACCTAGGTTAACAATACACTTCAGTCAATCGATAATCACTAATAACAACAACAACTAATAATGCGATACAATAAATCCCTCTTTTTTACTTTCTCTTTATCGCTAGAAACAAGCACTAACTATTAGCTACTATTACTGGGGTATATCTAACACCCTAATCCCTGTAAGATCGATCCAAACGTAGTTGGATTCTATATTTTGACAACCGACTGCTTATACTTCAAAAGAAAGTGTAGTTTGGACGTTATTATAGGTGTTTCCCTGAATAAAAATTATAAATGCATCCTTGTGTGGTCCCTTTATTTGATATTATATGTGGACCCTTTTGTGGTCCCATTATTTATATTTTATATGGATAAATATGTGGCCCCATTATTTGATATATTATATGGACCCTTGTGTGGTCTTGTTATTTGTTATTTCATATGGATCTTTGTATGTTCCCATTATTTGGTATTTTATATGGATTCTTGTGTGGTCCTATTATATGATATTTTATATGGACCCTTGTGTCGTTTTATTATTGATTCTTTATTTGGATTCTTGTGCAACCAAATTATTTAAAATGGTAATTGGTTCCTTAAGAAGATTGACTGAGTGATATTATCTTTGAATTTCTTGTGTGAATTAGTTACTAGTAATTGAAAATATAATGATATTTAATAATTAAATAGCAGAGTTGGGATAGTTGATAGCTAAGGAATTTGATTGGTAACTTATTTGGAATGTGATAGTAATAATGCGACTGCTAATGATTTGTAACTGGTTAGTCTTGTTTATACTTGTTTATACTTGCATATATACTTGTTGTGTGGGGATTAAGTTTTTAGGAGCTAAAGAGATAATTAATCTTGTTTTAAAGAAGTTGTAAGGTAGAACTAAGAATTAAATCCCTGGTATATTGCTAACTGTGATGGCCTTGTATACCTAAAATTGGTGTTAGTGATATAGTGTTGACTTGGCTTGATACTGAAGTTCTGCTGTGTGAATAGTATTGAAACAAAGATTGTTGTACAAAAGTTTTAGTTGTGGATTTGTGCATTAGAAAAATATTGAGGAGATAACTTAATTGTAGCCTTGCCCTAGTGGCTGAATGGTAAGTTTATACATCATATATAATAGATTGATAGATGACAACCTTAAAGGGTATTAACGCCAATGATGGTATAATGCAAAATCAAAGTAGTGCAAATGAAAGTGTCATGGGACCATAACCTACAAGTTCTAGGTTTGTGTTGCATGTGAGTGGTTACAGTATAATAATTAGATAGGTTTTAGTGATGTTGTGGGAGATGATGTGAATAGGCTTTAATTATACGGGCTCTCTGTGGATAATATTTATAAGTGTGTGTGATATGCGGGAGGATCATTTATTAAAGATAATTCCTTATATTGATGCCATGAGTTGTTGATGGATGATCAAGATCAATTTATGAAATAATGGTTGTGAGAGGCCTAAAATATTTGTAAATGAAATATGTGATCCTTTCCTTTATGAACGTTATATATTTGGTTTTATAAAACGTTTATAATGTGATGACCGTTAATAAATGTTTATACTGTGATGACCGTTAATAATAATAGCAACACTAAGCTATAACTATGGTTGATATTGAGGTGAAAAAGATAGTGGTTGTTAGATGTCGTTAGATTTATAAAATGGTACAATATACTTGATGGAATGGCTGCAAGCTCTAAGTTATTTATCTTTTCAAGGGTGTAGTGGCACAAGTATGATAAAGATGTAGATTTTACATGTGGTGATCTCATCTAGAAGCTTAGTAAGGTCTTCTAGGGGTATCTTATATATTAGGCGAATTAAATGTGGCTTGTTTAGTGTTGAAATTTGGGTAGTAGATTCTTGTAGCATCCTGCAACACCATTCTGAATTGAATTTGGGTCCTTAGAACTTTATGTTCATTTAAATTTTATGCCAAAATATTTATTTTTATGTTGTTATATGGGGAAATTTGGGCGCTGGGCAGAGTTCACTGGTCTGAGAGCTTTTATTGCTTCTCAAAATACCACTGGAGTCTGTCATAGCAGGGGGTTTACTACTATAGTGGTAAAACTACAGTTGTGGCAGTGTTAGTTGCAATTTTTTAGTTTGTTTCAATTTTTGGGGTTCATTCCCCATTCTTTCGTTGTAACAAGAGATAACGAACCTTGGGTAAAAAAAAAGGTGATTTGGGGTGTTTGTCTTCTTCAAGGTAAATATTTTAACCATCTTCATCTTGCTTCAAGTTTGAAACTCAAGTTCAAGACTAAGACCGTAATAAGGGGAATAAGTGATGTGTGCTTAAGTATTGACTCCTCATCTTCGTGTTTAGAAATGCCTTGATAGAATGGTTGAGTATATAGAACGTGTATAAGTTGATAGCAATAGTAAAAGGGTGAAATAGGGTGTAATATAAGCAACTTTGTGACTAACTATCACAACCTAATTTTTCAAGTCATGAAGGCACCTACATCCCACCATAGGAGAACCACTCAATAAGCATACAAATCATATAATAAACTAAATGTGGAAGAAGGACTTAGAAGGGGACATGGATAAGAGGAAGTATAAACAAGTCAATAATACACCCCAAAACCTGATATCCTATAATAAGACACTATTTTAGAATATAATGTTTGAAATAGAAAATACATAGTATGTCTCGAAGCAAGTATTAGAAAGATATAAAGAGAAAGGTAAAAGACAATCTTCTGATGCTAGAAGCCATCATCTACCTTAGCAACAAAATCTCTGCACGATCAAGAATCAACGTGGACCACTCATACACAGATCTGCACCAAAAGATGTATAAGTATAATATGAGTACCAAAAACAACGGGTACCCAGTAGGCATAATTGGACGTCTGGATCATATGAGAAATAAAAGTAGTAAATAGCAGATAATGGAGAAATAAGTCAAAAATTCAAGGAATTCAATTATAGAAATGTAATTCTAGCTATAAATAAATATAGAAAACAAGGACAAGTCATGGATCTATCTAACAACATAAATAGAGGAACCCAGATAAGTAAGTGAAAGTGTACCTGAGTTCTTTCAAAAAATAATCAAGTAAAGAGTGAAAATAAGGGTGGTCTGCTGGTAATCTCAATAAAGATAAGGAAATAAGGAAAAAATCAAATGAAATACAATATTAAGAAGAACCTAATAGTCATGGTAATACGAGAGTGTACTGAACCTACCCTTCAAGACCATTCACGAGGAGCCAAGCTAAAGAGTTAAAGGCCTTGCAAGCTACTATGTTGAAGAATGGATCATGGGGGACTTTGCACAAGCCCCAATTTAAAATATATATATGAAGCTTGTGGAATGCAATATGAAGCTTATAAACTCAAGAAGGGGAGGAGGTGGACACCCAAACACATGAGGGCCAACTTGACATTTTAAGAACTTGGAGGACTACTTTGACATATTGGATCACTTTTGGGACCAAGTATAATTTTTGAAAACTTTTTTTAGTATAAATACTTTTTTTAGTATAAATAGTTGGTATTCCATATCATTTCAAAAAATTGGATGAAAATACATTTTAATGCTATGAAAGCTTATAGTTCAGTTTTAGCATAATTAAGCCATCATCATAGATTAATTGTAGTTTGAGTAATTAGGTGTGGATTCCCTTGGTTTCCCTCGTAACTTCTTTATGTTAGCCAATAGAAGGATCTTTCAATTTTGGATGTCAACGTGGTTTTATCTTGGTTGATTGTTTGGTGTTTCATTTAACTTATTGGTTCAATTAGGAGGTCAGGGTATTAAATCTCTTGTTGCCTATAAACTAATGAGTTATCGTGAATTTTTGTGTATCTTTTTTTCTTTGATTTCTTTCCCCCTTATTTTTCGTGTGATTCAGTTACGAATCACATAATTTGGTATCATAGATTAGGCTAGTATTCATTTTATCGAATTACAATACTAGGTTCATAAGTAAAAACAATTGTGTTCTTGATTGAATCTTGTCTTTTGAACATTAAAAACTTGTTCTCGAGTGTTTCCCCTTACTTTTAAGTCACCCGAGTTGATTTTGGCTTAATCACCATTGTTGAGATTGGAGTTCTTGAAGGTGATGAACTAGGGTTCATTGGGTTTTGATTTTTTCAAGAGCTTTCAGGATAAAAACTATTGGTGTTTGGTCACCATCGTACGAGGAACGCGTGATTAAATTTTTGTGCAATTACGGGTTTGTTTGGGGAAGTTAGGTTTCTAAAATTGTTCAAGTGTTCTCGGTGTCCTTGAAGGAGTTCTTGGAAAGAAGGTGAGAACATTCCATTCAATCTTCTTAAATCAAATCTACAAATTGGTGTTTAGGACTTGATATTAGTTGTAATTATGGGGTAAAAGGGTCATTCACGTGTTGAATTGCAAAGGAAATTCAAGTGGTGAGAATCCCATTTGAGGTAGTGCAAAACCTTAAGGAATACACACCTTGGATGAGTCGTACCTCCTTGGATGAGCCATCCATTTTGTTCTATCCATGACATTCAAAACATTGAAAAGGCGACAACTTATATTCTTTTTGATGAAACCCATTGGATGAGCAGTCCAATTTCTCAAGGCGAGCCGCCCAACCCCTTAGACGAGCTATTCAATTTTGGATGAGTCGTCTAATTACCCTAGGAAAGACACCCTTTTGAGACAGTTTAAAGGCTAAGGGACGACCCCATTTGGATAAACCATCAAAGGTGAGGCGAGCCGAGCCGAGCCATCCACCACCTAACCAACGTCACGAACTTTTCTAATGTTGAAAGCTAAGTCCAATCTTTGTAATCGAGTTTGTTCTTCTAAAATGTCTTATATTCTCAATTAGTATTCTTTTATACTAAATTAATACTAATTTTTTGAGCCATTTCTTTTTCATACTATTTCTTTTGAGCTTTTCTTGTTTTGCAATATCGTTATGATTTCTTTGTTCCAGTGCGATCTTATTTAGTCTGTTGTTGTGTCTAGAAATATATATTCTTCCAAAAAGCTTGGAGACATTGAGTTGATTGTGTAAAGCTAGTTCCTATCAACCTTGAGATTAAGCCATATAGGCAAGGTTAGAGTTACATAAGAGTAACGCGAGGCATTTTCTACTAATGTGTGTGCTAGTTCTGCAGGTAACAATGTCTCAACACCTTGAAACCATTAAAGAAGTGGACAACTTCGGTGCTATGATGGATTTCCTTACCCATCAATTTAAAAGATGAATGAAAAGATTGAAAGGATGGATGCAAGGTTAGATGCAATGATGGATTGAATGAAAGGAGAAATTGGGGAGTTACATGAGCATCATCGAGAATTGAAAATGTAGGTTAGGAAAGTTGAAGATAGAGTGGGGGAAGGAAATGAGAATATAGAAGACTGCCCTCACAACAGTCATGATGAAGGAAAAGATAAGGCACCGGGAACATCTCTCATTATCACTCTTGGTAGAATGAGGGATTTTACTAGATGACAACAAGAAAAGGCCCCAATTCAAAATCCCACCATCTTCCAAACGAATACCTCTCAACATATAAGATAGGGAACCCTACATCCACATACCAACCAAAAATTCAACCTCCAAACCTATATCAAATTACTCCACATACAGACTTGCATGAACCACAATTACCTAACCCATAAATGACAACACTACAACACAATACTCCACCCGTTCATCAACAGGATCTCTCTACTAATGCTTTCACTTTTGAGTATAATGATGAAAAGTATGGTTGTGGAGATTTTACCAGAAATGACCAATACGAGGACCACCATTATTATGTAGGAATGTAGGGAAGAGGAATATTCGTATATAAAGGGATGGGATTGCATGGCTTTAGGGGTAAAGGGGATAGGAATATGGGTAAGGGAGATAGGTAAATGGGTAGAAGAGATAGTATTAGGGCAGGGGAAGAAAAATATGGTGGAAGATACAATAGGAAAGTTGGGAAAGGTGATCCGGATCGAGGCATCAACACTATCAAGCTTACACTACCCACTTTTAAAGGAGGTAATGATCTAGAGGAATTCACTGAATAGAAGATCAAAATGGAAAGGATCTTCCCCGCTAAAAACGTGTCGGAAGTGACGAGAAATAATAACTTAATTCAAAGGTTATCCTTCAACTTGGTGTGAAGCAATGAATCGCCACCACTTGTAACCTACTTGGACGAAAATATTAGAACTTATGGAAGCAAGGCGTATCCTACCAAATTATCTTGGGGACATGCTATAAAGAATGTATGCACTAAGGAAAGGTTCCAAGATCCTTGTAGATTATTATGATGAGTTTGATGGTTTGCAAATGAAGTCAAAGTTAGAGGAACCAATGCAACATATAGTGATACACTTTTCCAATGGGTTGCTGAGTGAAATTACCAAAACCATGAGATATAAACATTACGACACCTTAAATGCGACCTTTAGTGATACTATCAAAGTTGAGGAAGATTTGAAGAAGGAGAAAGCTTACAAAACCAAAGTACTTCTACCTTTTGGAGTACGGGTGAGAAGTGGACGTGGAAGTATTTTTTATTATGAGACACATCAAAGATAGAATTCAAGGAGATAAAAGCCAAAAATGACTCTAAGGGAGATTCCAAGCCCAGGAGTGACTTCAATCCCAAAGGTGACTTTAAAAATGAGAAGGTAGTGCTTCGAAAAATAATTTTCCTAGGCCTTCTACTATTCAATGTTTTCGGTGTCAAGGTAGAGGATATATTGATAGTGAGTGGCCTAATCAAAGGGAAATGATGTCCTCTTTAGAGGGGTACCAAAAAATAGTGAAAAAGAGTATTGTGATGGTGGCAAGGGTGAAGGATATGAGAGTGAGGAATAAAATGGGTCTTCAGGTAGTGAACAAGATAGGGGAAATGAGTGGCCTACTTTTGGTTGAGAAATTTTTGGTGAATGCATGTGTAGTGAGATGAATAATGGAAGCCATTACCAAAGAAGTACTTGACCAATTAGAGAACTTATTTCATGCTAGGTTCAAGGTCAAGAAGTACCACCATAATTGATAGTGGAACTTTAGCTAATGCTGAAAGTTAACCCTTGTTTGAGCATTTTCAGTTTCCTTCAAGGAAGCATCATTGTCCTTATAGGCTACAATGGCTTACTAAAAGTGGTAAAATAAAGGTCATAAAGAACATGAGTTTAGCATTTTTATGTACCAAGATGAGCATGTGTTTCATATTACACCAATGTTAGGTTGTCATATACTGCTTAAGAGACTATGCAAATTTAATTGGGATTTCACCCACCAAGGGAGGGCCAACAAATATTCCATTGTATTTGAGGGTTGAAAACATATGCTTACACAATTGACTCCATATCAAGTAAGCGAAGATTACAAGATCATGAAGGAACTTCGGGAGAAAACCAAAGTGATAAAGTTGGGTGAAGGAATTAAACATCAAATTAATTTCATTCTGAGCTCTAAAATTCCTAAGTCTAGCTTATAGGATCAAGACAGAAAGTAGAAGATCTTTTTGAAAAGGGATTGATCAAAGAGAGCCTTAGTCCTTGTTCCATTCTAGTGATCCTTGTTCCTAAAATGGATGACACTTGGAGAATGTGCATTGATTGTCGGGCGGTCAACAAGATTACTATCAAATACCGACATCCTATTCCCTGATTAGATGACATATTAGATGAGCTTGGGGGGCCAAGTATCTTCTCTAAAATTGACCTCTGAAGTGGGTATTAGCAAATACGAATGAAGTCGGGTGATGAGTGGAAGACGATCTTCAAGACAATGTTTGGCTTCTATGAGTCGCTTGTCATGCCTTTCATCTTGATCAACACCCCTACAACTTTCATAAGATTGATGAACCAAGTTTTGAACCCATTGATCAACAAGTGTGTTTTCATTTAATTCAACAATATACTATTATACTAGTATACACTAAATCCATGGAAGAGCATGAGCACTACTTGAGGTAAGTTTTTGATATCCTAATGAAGGAGAAACTTTATGTTGACTTAAAAAAATATTCCTTAGGTGTTGATAAAGTGGTGTTCTTTGGATTTGTTATGAGATCTAATGGTGCTGAAGTGTATGAGGAAAAGATTAAGGCCATTAAATCATGGATGACCCCCAAAATGTTACCGAAGTTTGTAGCTTCCATGGGTTGACTAGTTTCTACTGATGATTTGTTAAGAATTTTAGCACTATTGCATCTCAATTGACCAGGTCGATCAAGAAAGATGTCCCTTTTATTTGGGAAGAATAGCAAACAAAGCTTTCCAAGACTTAAAGTCCATGTTATTTTCATCGTCATTGCTTTAAACTCCCGATTTTAAGATGTTGGAAGTAGAACGTGATGCTTCGGGAGTTGGGATTGGTGGTGTCTTAATGCAAGAAGGTAATTCCCTGTCCTATTTTAGTAAAAAATCTAAAGGGGCTTTCTTTGATTATTCTACTTATGATAAGGAGTTGTAAGCTTGCCTCATTTGAAACACTACTTATGGCATAAGGAGTTTGTGATAAAAAGTTGAACTGGAAGGATGCAAAGCAAGTCGAGTTTATTGAGACCTTTCCCTATGTGATCAAATATAAGCAAGGAAAAGACAATGTGATAGGGATGCACTTTCACGAAGGTTTGTGTTGGTCAGTACTTTGGTGTCCAAGTTGATGGGTTTTGAAAGATTGAAGGAATTCTATCCTGCGAATTGTGATTTCAATCTTAATTTTGTAGAGCTTATACAAGGGCATTAGGTTGATAGGTTTTAATTGCATGATGTATTTATATTTAAGTATGGGAGAGCTTATGTTCCAAAGAGCTCATGACGAGATTATTCATTAAAGAAGCTCATTGTGGTAGCATGATGGGTCACTTTGGAGTCAGCAAGACTTTTGATATCCTTGCAAAGCAGGTTTATTGGCCCAAGATGTAGCCTAATGTGAAGTAGATATATGGGCAATGTCTATAATGCAATCAAGATAAGTCCACATATTAATCTCAAGGTATGTACATTCCCCTTCCTACTTCTAGTAGTCAATGGATAGATATTTTCGTAGATTTTTTGTTGGGACTCCCTAAAACAAAAATGGGTCATGATAGTATTTTTATAGTTGTGGATCGATTTTCTAGGATGTCACATTTTATACCTTGTCATAAAATTTATGATGCTCCTTATGTCATTTGTTTCCAATGTACTTAAGTTACATAGGGTACCTAAAACTATGGTTAGTGATAGGAATCCCAAATATCTTAGTTATTTTTGGAAAAATATTTGGGGTGTGCTTTGTTCCAAGCTTCTATTCTCTACTTTTTGCCATCCTCAAATGGATGGACAAACAAAGGTAGTGAATAGAACACTTGGGAATATGCTTCGTTATGTTATTATAAGAAACCCAACTTCTTGGGAAGAATAGCAACCATTAGTTGAATTTTCTTATAACAGGTCGTATCATTCTTCTATTAACATGAATCCTTTTGAAGCTTGTTATGGTTTTAATCCTTTGTTGCCTGTTACACTAACACCATTGTCAAGTGTTTTTATGATAATTTTGGATGCGAAACGAGGGAAATAGGGATGTTGAAAATTCACTCCAAGGTAAAGGAAGCAATTGATCGAATCAATGCTAAGGTATCCAAGAAGAAAAATCAAGGCAAAAGAAGGTGGTTTTTCAACCAGGTAACTGGGTGAAAAGAAAAGGTCCCATATGAATGTAAGGGAAAGCTAAGCCTAAGGGGCGATGGTATGTTCCAAGTTCTCCAACGTATCAATGAAAATACATACAAGATCAAACTCCAAGGTGAATACAATGTTCATAATGTGTTTAATATGATAGATTTGTCTCCTTATGGTATACATGAACATAGTGATTCGATGACAAATTCTCTTTAAGAAGGGAGGATGATATGAGCATGGATTGAACCTACCCTTCAAGACCATCTGAGAGAAGCAAAGCTAAGGAGGTAAAGGCCTTGGATGCTAAAATGTGGAAGAATGAAGCATAGGGAAGTTTGTACAAGCTCCAATTGATGATTTGTAGCATATGGGAAGCTTGTAGGATGTAAGATAAAGCTTCTAGAACAAAGGAGGGTAGAAGGTGGACTCCCAAAAACACGAGGGGAAAACTTGGATTTCATGAACTTGGTGGACTATTTTGACATATTAGGTCACTTTTGGGCCCAAATATAATTTCTGAAAACTTGTTTTAGCACAAATAGTTGGTCTTCCATCTCATTTGGAAAAACTTGGATGAAAATACATTTCAAAGATTTGAAAGCTTATAGTTTATTTTTTGCATAACTTAGCCATCATCATAGATTAATTGAAGGTTGAGTTACGAGGGATTTATTCCCTTTGTTGCCCACGTAACTTCTTTCTTTCAATCAATCAAAGGATCTTCCATTTGTGGATCTCAATGTGGTTTTTATCTTGTTTGATTTTTTGGTGTTTATTAGCCTTGTTGGTTCAATTGGGAGATGAGGGTATAAAGTCCCTTGTTTCTCATAAACCAGTGAGTTATTGTGAATTTCCACATATCTTTTTTTTTTTCTTTAATTTCTTTCTCTCTCATTTTTTGTGTGATTCATAACCTAAATTGGATCATAAGGTTAAATCAAAGAAACTATTAAATGAAAGACGATAGTGTAGAACATGAGATGTAGTGGATAAAGAAAGTAAAAGCAAGTCAAATCAACCCACTGGCACCCCATCCTACCAGACGGTAAATACAAGTGAAGCTCACTGATTAGCCTACCATAAGACTAGTCGGTACATCCAAGAAAATAAGTGCTAAAGTAACAGACACATGAATGCAAAGGTACTAGTGGCGCTAAACAATATGCATCCCATTCCAGCATATATGAATCACAAATCTGGAACATATCGGAGTCATAGATAGGTCATCCCCTCTGCCAGATGCAGTCTGGATTTGTAAGGCCCATGGAGGGTGTCCCTACATTGATAAGAATCGAGTGACAAAACACGTCGAAAACAAGCAGAAAATAAAGTAAATAAAAAAGATATGTGGAAGCTTAAATGACTCCCCGATTTATTGAAAAGAAGGGACTTAATACCATCACTTTCCAGTTGAATCAAGAAAGACGATGAAGAATCAAGTCAATTTAACAGAATCAAACGTGAATCCAAAACAAAAAAAAAAACTATGGGGTTAATTCAACTAAGAAATAATATATGAGAATAAAATGAAGAAAAGGTAATCAAATCCACGATAACCTCAAGGAAGAAGTGAATTGTATTCAATGAATAAAAACTCAATGATTCCACAAATAAACATCTAATATGAACAATAATAAGAGTAGTTCCATATCAACAATAAAATAGAATCTATTGCTAACATAGATTATCACTAAGATAATTTTGGGAATAGACCCACAACATGACTAAAATAAGTTAGATATCCGTCCATAAGGCTCTTAATACTCAATTTATCCAATTCTCCCATTTGATGAAAAACTATCTATTTATAGGTGATGGTGGACGCCCCTATCTCCTAAATTAGGTAGGAATCAGTCTCCCAAATTAAGTAGGAATCAAATAAGTTTACTTTATAACATTGATTAGGTTTGGGAAAAATCCATGATCGCTTGGTGAGGGGATAACTAGTACATGCCTGGAATCATACCAAAATCAATTATATCCAATATAATTGAATCTTCCTAGTATCGACACTACCAATAATCACAGAATAGGATTGTAATTTGCAATCTACTACTAAAGAATCACCTACTTGGGTGGAGATAGCTAAAATCATAGGTAATGGCTAATTAACCATACTAAAACATAGAGCATAATAAGTTGATACACACGAGCAAGTAGAGCCTAGATCAAATAAAGTTGAAGCTGGCTGATAACACACAAAATTAGTACCTATCACAATAGCATTAGAAGTCTTTACCTCGGTTCTACCTAGTACAAAATAAAATAATGGATACTACTGCCACGAGCACCATCATGACCATTTCCCCTACCACTTTGAGGAGCACCAGGACCTAGAGCACTACTACCCCTACCCTTAGGTGGTATAACTTCCACTGGATGTGCAGGAATAAGAGCTGGTGAAATACAGGTTTAACGATTTGAGAAATACCACACTGATGATAGTCTTTACATACATATGAACCATAGAGCCACACTCATAAAAAGGTCCACAAGGAATAATAGAACGAGAAGAACTGGATGAACCAGAATGTCCACCATGACCTGAAGAACCTGTACAAAAAAACTTGTAATAATGCCTGAATATGATGACTAGACTGCCCTTGCTACGACGGCTGAGATGGGGTCCTACCCATTAACCATAATCTCTACCACTATGCCTAGAACCACTGAAGCAACCCTGATAATGGGTCGTCTTCTCCACATTACCTCTCCTTCTAGGGGAAAGGTCCTCATAGAACATGCATACTCAAGAATGGTATGAAAAGATGATCCAATAACAACTTACACCTTGACATTCTAACTAATTTATGAGTCCAATCCATGAATAAAATGGTGGACCCTCTTCTCCTTGATAGAAATATAACTAGAACCATAAGCATACGACCGTTGAAACTATGCCTC
Source organism: Withania somnifera (assembly GCA_039654485.1). NCBI lineage: Eukaryota > Viridiplantae > Streptophyta > Magnoliopsida > Solanales > Solanaceae > Withania > Withania somnifera. Next base: position 3,058 of record JBDJHY010307553.1, on the reverse strand, counting down.
ATACAAAGAAACTTACAAATAACCCTGCTCAAGTCTTTAAAACTCCTCCCTCCTCTGGTCCTTCTTGGTAAGAGGAATGTGCCTTTCCAAAAATGCATCACAGAAGGAAGTCCAAATGATAGGAGTAATGTAAGCTGACCTAGTCAAATAATAAGACCACCAATGCCGCTTGGTGAGGCCGCCCATCTGATATATTATGAAGTCCACACCATGATACTAAGAAAAACCAAGGTTTTGTAGCGCCTCATGACATCTGTCAAAGAACTCTCTTGGATGGTCTCCCAAAACACTAGTATATCTTGGGGGACCTAACCTAAAAAATTAACCAAATGCCTTTTGACCCAAATCATACATAAGCGAATAAGATGTATAGGCAGAAACACAGATAGAGTAGTCATTATCGGTGCTAAAGATGGATTAAATGGTGCTGGAGGCACCTAAATTAGAAATGCTAAAACTGATTGCGGAACATCCAAACCATAAACACTCGGTGCTGGAGGCACTCCCAAACCATAGGTACTAGGTTTGGGGGAGCACTTGGACTAAAGGAACTAAATGCTAAAGTTTGTACCCTAACTATCGCCTGGATGTATATACTCGAAAACTACAGAAAAAATGCTCTCATCTTTGGAGAAATAAGTTGAACAGATAAAGGAATTAGAGAAAATAGGACTGATCCATGCACCTGAAGTGGCTGATGACTAGGTACCAACTCAGGCTTGATATCTGAAGCACTAGCTAGTGAAAAAACTATAGATGGAGTCATAAATTTGGCATGCCATTGATCTCATCCCTTACTGGCTCGATCTTAGCTGGTGGTCTAATTGGTGGTACAATAGATGCATTATCTCCTACTACTTTCAAGGATCATGTACGTACAATCCATGTAATAGTGAATAAGAATGAATGAAACTTCAAGAGACCAATACAGTACATGTTGGATATATAAGTGAAAAAAGAATGAATTCCTAAAGATGTTCATGTAGCCTCTCGAAGATAAGATATGAACGTCTTTGCACTTGATCTGCAAATCTCTACTAGACATTGTCTCAGGTAAGGGAAATATGAATTAATCTAGTGGCCTGATAGTAATTTTTCATGAACTAATTTCTAAGGTAATGAGGGCACCTACATCCCACAGTAGGAGAACTATCCAACAAAGATACAAAGCAAGAATAAGAAACTAAAAGCAGAATATATGATATACATAAGGGAAAGGGATAAACAAAAGTCTAACACTAGTCAAGAATAACCCAAAACCTGATATTTAATACAAGAGACACTAAAGCAAGAGTACAATCTCTGAAATAAAAATACAATAATTGCCTTAGAAGTAAATAACATAAAGAGATATAGAGAATTATAAAAGATATGCTCCAAATGACAGAAGACGTTATCTACCTCATTAACTATATCTCAGCACGAATCTAGAATTAGCATGGACCACTCAAACACGAATTTGCACCAGAAGATGTAGAAGTGTAGTACGAGTACCAAGTAACAGGTACCCAGTAGGAATCATAGGAAAAATGGGATATATAAGAATTAGAAGCAGTAAAATATAAAGATAAAGTAAACAAGTAATAGAAGTCAAGCAAGGATCACATACATTGAAAACTAATTAATAGGATAAAGGCAAGTAAATATCCTAAATAACTAGCTATGATAGGGAAGATTCAAAAAAATTAGGGAAAAATGTAAATGAATCCATACTTAACTAATACATGATCAAATAAATAATAGGAATGGTGGTCTACCGGTAACCTCAAATAACAATGACAGAAAGAAAAGCTAACTACAACAAGTATACATAGGGACAAAGGGATCTCACAAAATCTATCTAAATAAAATAAAAAGGATCCCATAAGACTAGCTAACCAGTACCAGTATCTCATCACTAAAACCATAAAGAAATAATCTCAACAATATCTCATATGAAAAATGAATGAAAATTAGGATTAATGCAAACCCACCGTAACCCCATCCTACCAGAGAGTACTAACTACAAACAAAACTCACAAACAAGGTATGAAAGATGATATGATGCAATGATGGTAAAGTAAATCCATACACTCCTACTCCAGACCCACAAGTGCATCCAGGTAAGACCATATGGAAGGCAGTAACACGCAGACCTCTACTTCCTGCATACCCTCCTTCAATAACTCGCAACATGATATCGATAGGTTCCATGGAAGGTTGCAACCTGCGTATGATAACTCATAAAGTAAATAGTACTTACATAAACATAAATTGTACTCTGATAACATAAGCTGTATTTATACCACTGAAGGGTCTATATAAGAATCAATGCTAATAAACACGCCTAGACGTAACTATAACTAAATCTGAATGAAATCAACATCTAGATTGTGGCCGCAACCAAGTCTTGTAATAACTCAACATAACTATTTATTTAGCCCTTTTATCATTAAAATTGTTAAACATCTAAAAAAATTATTTTAGTCTTAGTTACTGAAGACGGACTCACAATTCCATGTATGGTTTCAAAATCAGTGATGTGAAGGTCTTAACCATAAAACAGTAAAAACCAGTGCACAAAACCAATTTCAATGTGGATATGCTCAACCATAATAATATCACAATATTTCCTGTCGGCCTTACAAAGGTCCAAATTATACAACAAAAATAAGCAACCATGTCGAATATTTGGGACTCACAAATATTTCCTATGAACTGACCATCTATGTTCCAGTGTCTATCAAGACCACTTAGGGTTACAGGTTAACTATAATCCAATGCAACACCGATACGTAATCAACAAGTTGAATAAAGAAGAAAAGGGTCATGGATACCAACCTAGAAAATTCCAACCCAAATATGACTACTACTACTATTATTTCCCATATAATCCCAGTCTATGATTGTAAGCCATAATCTATATTTTCTCATAAGACAAGCTCGTAAATACTGAGTAGAAGATGCCAAGATTGCTCCAAATACTCCATAAATACACAAACAAGCTCGAACAATCATGAAAATAAAAAAAAATAGTCTAAACAGTAATACAAATCAAATGATACCCATAAAAATATTA
>JBDJHY010307450.1:0-19305 GCA_039654485.1 Withania somnifera | reverse complement strand
TTAGAGTAGTAATATTATTATACGAAAACTCTTCCAAGGCCAAATGATTGTCCTAACTACCTTTGAAATAAGAAAAAGTATACGAAGATCACTATGTTATATGATGCTAGGAATAAGTTAACTGTCAAAGAAGAGGAAGTATTTGTTGCCAGAGGAACCAAGTCTTTCTTGACACCAAAGAGGAAAAGACACCATGTCAATCGGAAAGAGTCATTTCATCTGAAATATAGAAAACCTCCTAAGGTAATCACACTACTGTAAAAATCCTAGACTCAGGTTTGTGAAAGGTTAAATTTTGCGGGTGTGCTTTATCCAATACAAGGAAGGCCAGCCAATCCTCTAGGCAAGTTTTATAGAGCCTATTAAAGATTTGCTTCTATTTCAAGAGCAGTAGGACATGATACCGAGAATTGATCGGCCCTCAAGAACAAATCAATAAAGTTGATTGATAATAAATTTTTCATAATTGAGGAGGCTTTCCAAAGATGGTAGCATGGTTTCTACTTATGAGTGAGATCAAGATATTTCAATCTAGGACATTTTCCATAAAGAGTAAAAAAGAAGTGTGTAATGAAACTACAAATAATCCTAGGTATGAAGTTATTGTATTATTTCTTATGTAACACATATTATTGATTTCATTAATCTAATATTGCACCTATCCTTGTAATATGAACCACATTTGACATAAATTCCCAAGAAAGGGATACATAGGTGGCCTATGTCAGCTTAGGTCAAACCCTTAAATATTTTTTATATTTCACCTTTCCTTGTAACTTGAACTACATTTGACCTGATTCCTACCTCAATAGGATACGTAGGCACCATAACAAATAGCTCATATTCCCTATAAAATTTTCATTCTCCATTAATAAAACTGGGGAAATTTTTTTAGAGGACCTCAAATTTCCACAAGATGAAATTGCCCTCGTAAATTCGGTTTGAGGGTCATACTGAAGTTTTCAAAGGGGAAAGTACTCTTAGGAGGGATATCAAGTCCCATAATAAGACTTATAAGTTTTACAAGCACTCCATAATGGGGAAGAATTTTTTATGAGGGTCCTCAAAATTTCCAACAAAAAGGCATTTCAAACACCAAACAAGTCTACAAATACAAAGACAAAAGAAGCGTTAAGGAAGAGAAAGCAAACAAAAATCAGTCTCCCAAACTAAGAACTTTTCTTTAGACGCAGGAAAGGTGGAGTTGCATAGATAACAGTACCAAAGCCATCAAAGCATAGTGAAGATCATAATGACATCCGCTATAGCCTCGCCATAATTACTCAAAAAAGCTTCTCTAACTTTGCCTCTTGGTATATTCTTTTTACTCCATTATGATTCCTAATACTTTCCTTAAGTTTTGCAGATAAAGTAGTTAGGCACCATGACAAGGGATATAAGAAGTATAACTTGGTTTATTACACTCGATGATATTAAATAAACCATATTTTTCATAATGATAAAATTCAAAATAGTCAAGCCAAAGGGTTATGGAAAGTTCCAGTGGGAACTACGTTTCCTACCTTAACGGGATATATAGGCACCATAGTGGTTCGATCATACAACCCCCATAATCAAACTAGGTAGAACTTTTGAGAGGAACTCAAAACTTCTTAGCAAATAAGATCTTTTCGATAAGTCAATGTCGAAGAGTGCCTAAGATTACAACTAGGGAAGAATGTAAGAGAAGGACCTCAAAAATTCTATACAAAATCTAATATCAATGGTTTTTCCTTAAGATATTTTTGGAGGGCCTCAAAATGTCCATTTATTCTACCAGATTTCACAGACAACTTCAAGTGTCTCCTATTTTAATGAAATTCTTGAAGAAGAGTGTCAAGGTCCTCAGCTATGAGTTTAGGAGATCTTTTGAGCATGCTAGAAGGCTGATAAAATACATTGATACCTTAATTAGAAGACATCCTATTGGGCTACATATGACATGGAAAGATAGCAAAGTCATTAGGAGTCTCTAAAGATTGGAAAATCAATGGCATTTCCTTCAAAAGCTCCTAACAAACCATGAAAAACATGAGATGCTCAAAAGCGGTATCTTATGTTTTTAAAATAGAATTCATATGTTTCCTCATACATAAAAGGATATTTATTTTTATATCTTCTTGAAGAAATAAATGATGTACTAAACACGAAATCACCTCTATATAGCAAAGCATTTTTCTAAAGTTCTTTTCAAATGTGTTGACTTTAGTCCTAGAAAAAGATATTATGTCTGCTAATCATTTACTTTGAGTCTAGGTACAAAAAGTGTACATATCAGAGCACCTCATTGGGGTCCCCAGAGATAGAAAAAGTGATCCTCAATATAGGTGGATATCATACATGTCAAAGCATCATGTCAAAAGGTAATGTATACTTTCTATATCAAAACTGTCGAGAGGGCCATCATGTTTATTTTTCATTGTGAAGGCATTTGTAAGCCACATCAAGACCATAAAAGAGATGATGTACGAGTTTCCACAGATCAAGATATCCTTTTTTGGAGATTTCCAAAGGATATTATAGATCTATCCACCTCGTTATAGTGTGACAAGCATTGAGTCATCCATAATTCTATAGTATGGCAATCATTGAGTCATCCACTGTTATCGATCCGTCCATCTTGTTACAATGTGACAGTTATCGAGTTGTTCACCATTATAGTTGGATCATCACTCTTATATTTCCCTCCAAAGGACACCCATTTATATCTCATTGAAGGATCCCATCCATCCCCCTAAAGGACTAACTCATATGCTATCAATGGATCCTGGTCCTCTCCTTTGATAGACCAACTCATATCCTATCAATAGATCCCAATCTTCCCTGACAAACATAATCATATTCTTTCAACGGATCTGAGTCATCCTCCTAATGGACCAACTCATACACTATCAATGAATTCCAGTAATCCCCCCGATAAGTCGACTCATATTCAGTTAATGAATTCCCATTATTCCCCCCATTGGATAGACTCATATTAACATGATAAATCCTACTCATCCCCTTGACACACTGACGCATGTCCTATCAATAGATATGATTCATCCCACTGATGGATCGACTCATACCCTATTAATAAATTCTAACCTTTCCCTAGACATATCAACTTATATTTAGTTAATGATTCCTAGTCACCCCCTTTATGGATCAACTCATATTCAGTTAATAAAGCACAGTCTTCCCCTCTGACGGACCGACTCATGTTTAACTGAAAAATCCCCACTGTCCCTTAAAAAGACTGAATTTTTTCCCACTGACAGATCCTCATGTCTCCCAATGGGCTTAATTACCATAAGACCCAAAGTTGAGGTAACGTCCGAGGGTTATGTATAAGTCACAACACCGTAAAAAATTTAAGATGTTCTAGATTACCCAAAATGAATAATTGTGTTCCATAAGACACATCAATATGGATGGTGCACTAAACTGACCCAAAGGCATCAAAATCAGTTAAAAGCAGTTGCAAGGACCGTCAAATTTTATATTTTATAAAATAGTCACACTGTCCACCCTATCAGGCTGCTGCAAGGGTCGTCATTTATATTGTTGAAAACCATTATTTCCTAAATAGGTGTAGGAGAGGATTATACCATTTTCAAGAATCAATGCACGTGAAGGTATGGTACAGTAGCTATCTCTTCCTGTCGAATTTCTTTACCACTATCAATTTGTTTTTGATTTTCTCGAGAGTATCCACAAGGATAAGATTCCCAAAATAAAACCACAGGTGCAGACAACTCCAAAATGGATGCAACAAAATACAAAACTTTGTCAAAACATTCATAAATGTGTCATAATTGATCCATGAAGAGTCAAAAAGACAATAATGCCTGTAAAAGTTTTAAAGGGCCCTATCACCACTAATTTGAATTACTTTACTACTATTAATATTTTTCAAATTTGGCGAAAGGGACACTTAAACATGAATTACTTACTTTTAATACACATAGATTCGGTGGAGACTAGCATGCAAGCATTGAATTTTTAAGACATAGAAAGTCTGGAGATTAAAATACAACATTTATTTTCACTGCACGACAAGTCGGTGGAGTCTAGCTTTCACCATTTTATTTCAATCCATGACAAGATGGTGGAGTATAGCATTGAAAAAATATCTGACTATTTTTTTTTCCAACACACCAATGAAGTACAAGGAAAGATACTTTACAAAGAGGAGGACACATGAAATAATGGAGTAGTCCTTTGAGATCTAATAGGAAGGTGTAAACCTTCTCTTCTCGGTGAATTGTTTTAATACTAACTATCCTGTCTTTATTTTTTCAAGAGCATCTGCTAGGATGAAATTATCAAAATATAAACACAAGTGTGTACTACTCCAAATTGAACATATCACAACGCATAAGTTTTTCTTAGCAGCAAACTAGGACATAGTCCAAAGGGGAGTGTAAAACTCTTTGGGTGCGAATTGAGGATTGATTTTCACCACTATCAAACCATATGCCTATTAGAAGGCATATAGGTTCTTGTCTTTCTAGTTTCTGCTTCATATCCAAAGTAATTTTTTGACTCACAATGGAATCAATTCTCCTTTTTGTGAAATTTGGGTGACGATACACCTAGAGTCTTGAAAATAATTTCTATGTAGATCTGATTTATGGGGGTGAGGGCCCCACACTCATAGTTAAAAGGTTTCAAGCCTCTTTTATCAAGATTAATTCATCTGTTACTTATCTTAGGCAAATGTCTTTTTAGCATAAGAAGACTGTCTTTTCTACTGAATGAGTTGAACTACAATCAACCTGATTCACTAGTCTTCGAATATAAAGGCTGGACTCTGTATGAAAACTCAGCTTCATTTCAAAGCCTCTCTAATTTTGCAATCTCTTATCTTTTTGGTCTCCCCAATTTTAGGAATCTAAAAGCTTCTGAAATCTTTAAAATCATGCTTAAAATTTAGCATGTTGAACAACAAGTGGCCTGATTCTCATGTAACCTAAGATATGTAGGTTAACCAATGCTAAGGTCTAGTCAGTTCCTCAAGTTCACAGCATAACCCATTTTTTCAAGAGATGAATTGAGTGGTTCATCAAAATTGAGTTTCTCAACCTAGGTTTACCCCGGTGTCTTCCCTCAATCATGGATAAATTGGGAGATAGTTGTTGACACTCAATTTTGATCTTCCACCATTATATTAATTGTTGAACTTTTAATTATTAAAACTATTTAATTGATTGATTTGTGAAATTGAAGATTTTTTTTTTTCAAAATTAACCACAAAGGTTTACTTTGCAAAAATTAAATATATATTTACATATATGATGTAAGTTTCGATGTGTATTATTTAAACAATAATAATCAAATGGTGTTTCTTCAAAATTAAGAATTTTTTTTATTAAATTGTTTATTTTGCAAAATCAATTGAAATCAGCCCAAATTAATAACTTTTATTAAAATGATTTTACTTGAGAAGACAAATTTTCAATTCTTTGGATTAAAATCTCAATTAATTAATTCAAGTTAAGTCATCTTAATCAACCTTTGTTTTAGTTCACTGGTGGCTAATTTTTAAATTAAATTTTAAAAAAATTTAATATGAAACATATTCACATAGATACATCCTCTCCTCCATATGCCAAATGGAGATCCAAAAGAATTGGTCACATGCCTCACAATTATTTCCTCTTTCCTCAAAGTTGCAAGGCAGAAAAATGCTTTTGTTGTCTAACATTATGATTCCCTCCTATCAGTACGTCTTTCAGTCACTTCAGTGGATATTCATCCCTCTTAGCCTTCATAGTTGCAATTCGTAAATGTCTATTAGAGGTGCCAACAAATGCCACCCTTTCCTTAGTGGTGTCTAACAATCTCTATTTATTGTAGCACCCGAGAAAGCACATGCGTTGCAATCTTTACCAAAGCTATATCTCCATAAATGAGCTGGAGGTCTCTTAAAGCTTCTTCCGATGGTAAGATTTCTCATTCCCTTATTTTGAATTTGAAATCATCAAATTTTTCCCTCTTTTCATGCCTTAATTTGTTTATATAAATATCCCTCACCTCTTCTTTGTGAAGGAAAAAGTTTGTAGGGTAGAATGAAAGAGCCAAGAGAAGGAATAGGGGTTGGAAATATAGATTAGAGGAAGTAGATAACAAACCAAAACAATAGGGAAAGAATTTTAGGGAGACTAAGGTTTTAATCCAAATGAAACAAAAAAATTAGAGTTTCACATTTAGGTTTTAAGTTTCAAATATTTTTATTATTAGATGAAGTAAAATTCGAGTGCCCTCTAACTTCTATAATATTTCTTTAAAGGAGAATTTCTTGTGTCTAATAGGGAGTTTAAGATTTGAGAGGTTTCTTTTTGTTGTTATATATTTAGTTAAAAAATGATGTGGACGTCTTTCAAGCACTCTCAGTTTGCTGCCCCTAAAAAGGTATAAATTCTTTTATATATTGCCTTCTTCATAATTTCAAAGTCTGTATATGTATTGGATTGCTTCCTAGTTAGGTAAAAATATAATTATATATGAAAATTAGGTTGTTTAGTATTATTTTTAGTGAATGTGTTGTGTGAAAAGAGGTCTCTTTATAAAGTCTGTATTTTTTACTATTTTTTATAGTCTTGTTATATATGTTGTATTGATTTATGTTCTCCCTTTTTTTGTAATGGTTTCCTAGCCTTGGATAATATGTTGTTGGTTGTTGTGGTGCCTAGTCTTATAGAAATTCCGTTACACTGTCTGAAATACCACTAGTGTATAGGTGTAGACTATATTACTGCACACTTTATGTTAAGTATTGAGTGTGAGTTCTATTAAAAGCTATAGTTTTGATTGCTCACGATGCCTCAATATGTCAACTGTTAAATATTGTCTACTGCATGTAAATTTCATGCTCCTAGCTGCTTAATCTCTATGAAAAAGTAAAAGAAGTACTTAATGAAACATCTATTGTTCCATTTGAATTAGTTTATATGCTTAGGTTGAACATGGTCGTTGTTTAATGTAATGAGCTGCATTTCTATTTACCCTTACTGGATTGGTTAAGTATAACCAACAGTTTTATCTTAGCACTCATTGAAATAAATCTATAAATTATGCATTTGTTTGACTGGATTGGGATTCCTTTATGTGATTACTTGCCCCTATGTGTTAGAACAAACTTTAAATGATCTATCATCCTCCCATTTATGCATGTACTATGTTGAGTTCCTCAGATTCAGGCCCTGTATAGAAATGTGTAACTTCTTTGCTTCTAATTCTGCATACTTCCTCCTTAAAGGCTCTTTTGTGCTAGTTTGGTGCAAATATTATAGTTAATTAAGTCACTTCTCTCTTTCAACATCAAAATATCGATTATATTAGAGTCCTATTGCAGTTCTTGTCTTCCTAGTGACTTCTTGGACTACTTTTGAAATATATTTCCTGTTATGTGTTAGAACTATTTGAAATGACCTATTTTGCTGGTTCAAAACTACCAAATAAAACCTTAAACTAGTCTTGTGTATCCTTTCTATTACCCATCATTTATAAAGTGTTTAAATTGGTCTTAACTTGCTTACTTGTTCATAGATTAGCATAGTATTAATATCTTCTTCATGTGATGTCAACCACTATGCCTAGGTATAGGTTTTATGCTTTACAATTTGGCAATGAACCTCTACACTATCATAATGACTAGTTGTTTTTGGTCCAAGATGGACACCTTATAGTTCTTTCCCTATATTGTTTTACTATGTTGTGTAGTTGCTCTATAGCCAAAATACCAGGTTTGGGGAAGTTATTTTATGTATCTATGTTTCTCCTTCTTCTTCCCTCTTCTTTTTTTTTTTTGGCACTTAGTACTTTCCCACTCTCTGGTCAGGGTCAGGATTGTCTACAGGTGCGAAATAGATGCTATTACAACTGAATTTTTGAAGTGGTGACAAAGTGGTATCAGAGCTCTAGGTTCACCAGTGTCTCTGGATAATGGGGTGAGAGTATCGAAGATTATTGATGATTGGCACATAGAAATCCATGTACTATCTTCGGGTGGATACATGGATCATTTATAGGGATGACTTTCTTGACTCTTTCATGTGAGGTTTCCACTGGTTTCCAGGTTATTCGCCTTGGTTATGTTCTTTCATAGATGCTCTGTATGCATTCAACATCCATAAATGATGATTATCCTCCACCTCCATAGAGAGCTCCACTTAGGGGCCTGGGTAGAGCTAGATCTCGTGGGTGTGGCTGCATAGAGTTAAGCAACCCTGCACCCATAGATCTACCTCAATCATAGGCACAACCACTTTATGAAAATGCACTTAGAGACATATGGAAGCGCATGGTTACTATGTTTTGTATAGTACCTACTAATGAGGGTTAGACTTAGGCTCATAGTGTGGCACTGGGTGCCCCAACTACTCTTATTCAGTAGATACCAATGGCAACCACAGTTTCTCCTCCATAGCCTATTCTAGAGGTACCACCAGTTCAGCCTCCAATTCAGCCTGAACCTGTAGTTTCTATTATGACTTCTGAGGATTGGAAGATGCATAGTTATTTTATTGTATGTGACCTTTGATATTCTTTGGTGATTCTAGACAGGATTCGTATGATTTTATTATAGAGTGTAAAGATAGGTTGTAGAATTTGTGATTGAGAGACTTATAGAATTGATTTCATTGGGTATCAGTTAAAAGTGAAGGGCTAAGGCCTGGTAGAGAGCATACAAATAGAGCAGACTGGCAAGGTCAACACCTATGACATGGATTCAATTGGTGGATGCCTTCATGGCTCTCTATGTTCCCTAGAGTGTTTGTGAGGAACTAATTATGCAGTTTATTGTTTTACGGAAAAGATTGATGATAGTTTTCATGGGTGAGGCCTGTTTCATACAGATTTTGAGGTATAGGTATGATATTATGCCTACGGAGGTTGAGAGGGATCAATATTTTACATATCGAATGAGATTAGAGTTACAAATAAAGGTTGACTTATTTCTTTCTTAGGGTAGTCCATTATTGGCAGTGGTTGATTATGCTCATAACATGGATAGACATCATCGCTTGACCCAAGGGGTGATTATAAGAGATAGAGCCTCCAGGGATATTTTAGTGGGTCTCTATCTTTCAAGATATGGTATGACAGATGTAAACCTTAGCAGTAGCTTCAGCAGTATCATGGACAACCTAGTAGAATAGTTAAGGCCTCGTTACCATCATCTAGTGGTGGTCAGAGTTGCCAGCTTGCCAGAGGAACATTTACTGGGATTCAGGGCCATGGTGGTTCAGTTAGTTGTTCTAGTCGGGATAGAGGCCAGGGCTTCTTTGAGTGTGGTGAGTTAGGCCACTATACTAGAGATTTTCCACAATATGGCGTCATTCAAAAGCAGTACCAGCCATAGAGCCTCTTCAAGAAGTACCTCCATCGGTCAAAGGTTAGTTAGTGACTCAAGGAGGTCGTGGTAGGGGGCACCGGGATAGAGGAGGGGAAAGAGGAGGAGATCAGTAGGGGTTGAGCACCACAATTCTATTCGGTACTAAATAGAGATATAACAGAGGTTTCAAATAAAGTAGTTCCTGGTTGTTATTTGTTTCTCGCCATCCAACCTTGACATTATTTAAACCTGATTCTATGTACTCTTATGTGTCCATTATTTTATGCATCATTTGTGTGTTATGTGTGAGCCTTTACCTATGACCGTGAGAGTGGATACTCCCATAGATGAGCCTATTGTATTGGATTAGATTCACCAATCTTGTGATGTTACTATGCGGGGGTTGGATAATAGGGATGATCTTGTGGCTCTGTGCATGATTGAGTTTGAAGTTATTCTGGCATGGGTTGGTTATCCCCTCAGCACGCGATCCAATATCATTTTTTGAAAGACCGTGACCTTATCTATTCTTGGTGTGCCTTTGATGGTATGGGAAAGTCCTATTAGACACTCCCAGTGACAATGATATCTAGTATATAGACCGCTAGATTTTTAGCCAGGGATTGTACAACTTACTTAGCTTATGTTCATGATATGAGTGTCGAACCTCCTTCCCTAAGTCTGTGCCTATTTTTAGAGAGTTTCTTAATGTTTTTCCTGGCCTCCCACCCAAGTGCGTTGTTGATTTTTCTATAGAGGTTGACCCAAGAATCAGGCCCATTTTGATTGCACCTTACTGTATGGCTCTGGCATAGCTCCGAGATCTTACTACACAGCTTCAAGATTTGATTTCTAGTGGTTTTATCTATCCTAGTATATCTCCATATGGTACTCTAGTGTTATTTGTGAAAAAAAAGGACGGGACTGTGCACATGTGTATTGACAACATGCACTTTAATAAGGTTATCATTAAGAATAAGTATCCTTTGTCGCTGATTGATGACCTTTTTGATCAGCTTTAGGGTGTTACTGTGTTCTAGAAGATTGATTTGAGTCTAGTTACCACCAGCTAAAGATTCAGGCCGGGGACATTCCGAAGTCTACTTCTCATGGGCACTATGAGTTCCTGGTTGTGCCTTTTTGGATGACTATGCCCCAGCTTCATTATTGGATCTTATGACGAGAGGTTTTGGCCCATATCTATAATCCTCTATTAGTGTGTTCATTGATGACATCCTAGTTTACTCCCTGAATTGGGAGCAACATGAGGAGCATTTGATATTTGTACTCCAGACATGGGGGGCAACTAGATGAAAAGTTCCCAAAGTGTTCTTTTTTGTTAGAATATGTATCCTTTATGGGTCTTGTTGTATCTTCAGCAGGTATCTGTGTAGGTCTAATGAAGGTTTCAACAGTTTGTGATTGGCCTCAGCCTGTTACTCTCTTAGAGGTTCGTAATTTTGTTGGGTTAGTTGATTATTGTAAATGACTCGTATAAGGCTTTTATCTATAGTAGCTCCTATGACCAAATTGACCCTAAAGGATGTTCCTTTTTGATAGCCTGCGATTTTGAGTCTATTTTTCTAAGGTTTAGGGAGCTTATTACTTCAACACCAGTATTTTCACTTCCAGTTGAGGGCCATCCATATACAGTTTATTGTGATGCCTTTAATATTAGTTTGGGTTGTGTACTAATGTTACAGGGTGTAATGATTGTATATGTTTCACATCAATTGAAGGTTTATGAGTGCAACTACCCCACTAATGATTTGGAGTTAGTGGTGGTAATTTTCACGCTCAAGATCTAGAGACATTACCTCTATAGAGTTTATATTTAAAATTTCATTGATCATCGCAGCTAGCGGTACATATTGAGATAGAGGGATATTAATCTTAGATAGAGATGATGGGTTGAGATTTTTAAGGATTATGAATCAACATTCATTGGGTCATATGGGGAATACTGAGTGTATTGGCGATATTTCCTATAGATTGGCCTTAACCCTAGATTTATTAGCTTCCGTGTTCCACGTCTCCATGGTTTATCAGTATGTGCCATATCCCTCTCATGCACTTCATTTTCAGTCAAGTTAGATGGAAAATTGATTAACTCCTGCTAAGTAGCCTAAGGCTATTATTGACATAGATGTGAGATGGCTTAGGTCAGGAGATATACTTGTTGTGAGAGTTCATTGGGCCTGTCATCTATTAGAGGAGGTTACCTGGAGATAGAGAGGGATATGTGGGCCCAGTACCCTTATCTACTTGATTTTTTAGGTACTCCATTTGTTTTTAACTTTCATGGATGAAAGTTCCTTTGGTGATGGATGTTTTAACGATCCTCAGGGTCTTTTTCATATTTGTTTGTGTCTTTTTTATGGTTGCAACTTCCCCAACTCATTTGTCACTTGATAGGATCGGTAGGTTAGTTTCCTGACAGTTATATAGTTTAAATTCTTTTAATTATTTTTACTTAAGGCCTTACTAATCCTATATGACGTCGAATTTGATTTTTGTTGGGTCCGTTGAGTCCAGAATATCAATTGCATAAAAATTTTATATCTAGATTTTCAAAATCGGACTCTCTTTCTTTTTTGTGCTTTTATTTTGAATAATTACGATCTGCCAGGCCTAAGCCTTCTTTGCATTCACGGGCATTGTCTGCATTCGTGGAGGGGTGTCCCTTTGGTTTTCCTTGTTCACATACAAGGGAACCACATCCATGGAGGCTTAACTTCCTAGCCCTCTGCATTCGCGATGGGGGTGCCATGCCCCCCCGAGCACTACCTGGAAACCCCTATAAATATTTCTTCTTCCCATTTTTTCTTAAAACCCCATGGAAATTCTTACAAATTATCACTAATTAAGTTCATACTAGTAGATTTAAGAGTCTACTCCATAGATAAGAGCTCACTGGTCTATCGGATTGGTCCTTATTTTGTACCATACATTCCATGAGCTCTTGTCTACATGTTAGTATAAATATTCCATTTTTCTGAGCATTAGGGTTTACAGACCCATTTTTAGTTTGGATTCTGACCCTGCTATTTCTATAATAATATGGGTCTTGGTTTACTTGTTTTGGGTTATGTTTTTTCTAGAACCATGCGACTTTGACATTTATTTGTTATTCTTTGGATATTTTAGTGAACATTTTGAGGTTATTTTTGGAATCTAGGTAGCTTACTTCTTTCACATTGGGCATTTTGTATTGCATACACTTGGAAAATTTCCATCTTGGGGCTAGGTACTAGTTTGGAGCCTCATTATAGTTGTTATCTTGGCGTATGAATTATCTTACAGGCCTTATCATTTGTTATACATCCCTAGAGCCGCGTGTTTCAAACCGACAATGCAATGTAATTGAGGTTTGGGAGGGGACTATACTAGTGGTTAGATCTTAACAACTATCCCCTGGATTTATGTTGGTGGCTTAACGTTGATCTAGGTATTGTTCTATGCCATGATCATGCATCGATATCTTTTACACAATAACTTAGTCTTGGTTGAACAATAAATGGAAATAGGTTTCTTATACATTATACGTATAACTTACGTAAATGCACTCATGAGAAATATTGATATATTTTATCACACTATTGAATCTTATATTCTCACCATCACTGTGATTTCAAGATATGCCCTACAACTCAATAGTTGGAATTTACTGAGACTTTATTTTCCTTTATGATGGACTTGAGAATTTCCACTAAGATACGATACACATAATTAGCCCGAGATTTGGAATTTTTTCCTTGACGACTATGCCACTAGTTGGCCTTCTACAAGGATATTTTATGCGAGATTGGATCCCTCCACTAACCTTCCCTTCTAGGTAGTCATGCCTAGCATACTAGGTATATGCATGACTTAGGGGAAGGGTATACAGGAGGAGGAGTAGCACATGGGGAAAACCTTTCGTGGGTCATTTCTATTGGGGTTACAAAGCAAAGATGGTGTGTACAGGAATTATTACTTTCCTACACCTTTTTTCATTACATCTCTATGCTTAGTTATACTCTTAGGGCTTATAGGGGCAGTCTCATTGGGTTAGTTATATGTTGGTGTGCTATATATCTAGCTAGGTTTTCTCTTATTTTACTCACAGCAACACTACTTCATTACTTATTTGGTATTCCCTTTTGTGGTTCCTTGTTGCGTCGTTCATGTTGGAGCTTCAGGTACGTATCACGGTGGTAGTGATTTTTTTTTAATCCAGTTCTGTGTGTGATCCCCTAATAGTTGAGTTTCTTCCATACTTGTTAGCTGATGCTATGACTATTACTCCTTTACGTGATATTTTATTGCACTTTACCTTGTTTATGCTTACTCATGCCTGGTCAACCTATGATGCCTAATGCGTACCCCTTTTTTGGTACTCATGCTACAAGTCATCATATTTTTATGATGAAAGTCTTAGCAAAAGTTAGCAGGATGAGCGAGATCGTGCGAGATAGACAAATATTGTATAAAAATACGATGAGTAGTTAGCATTCTTGCTGACCAATTCTGTTTCTTCACAGAGTTGTCCTTGTTTTGGTACAGGATGGCCGCCTCATAGTTTTCCCCCCTTGTGGGTTGTATTATTTATACTAATATGTGTATAGATTCTCCACAACAACAATACTAGGTCTTGGGGATTTATTTTATGTTATGTATCTGTTTTTCTCATTCTCATTCTCCTTTTTCTTTTTCTTCCCTCTTCTTTTTTCTTTTAGGTACTTGGTACTGCCCCATCTCTCGTCACTCTAGACTTTTCTATGGGTGGAATGTAGATGACATCATAAATTGATTTTTGGGTCGTGACATTAACCCTTCTCATCTGTTGTATGTTTGAAATGTATGTGCCTTGATTGTCTATTAGAAGTACAACTTATAAAATAAGGTCCTTTTCTTGATTGAAGAAAAAATAGATCATTCTCATATTTTTTTCTTTAACTATAGTGATTGATCAATATATAAAAAGGTTTCATCAAACCATCTTCATAACCCTTAAGGAACCTGTGCATTTGCTTGAAGTTGTGATAAGTTTTCTTATTTTGCTTTAATGTACATTGAAAGCTTTGAATGTTATTAATTTTTTTCTTTTATAAGTATGTCATAAGACTAATCAGTATATGAGTGGTGTAATGAGTCTTCCCTACTTACACGGTATGTCTAAATCCTGATTTAATTTGTTTCCTGTGCCCAAATATTTGTTTATTTGGCAATATATATGCATTTAAGTGGACCCTATATTATATCTATCTTGATTCGTTAATATTTTTTTTATCAATTAGGTGGCCTACTGGATTAGAATAGAAGTCTATTTCCTATTTCATTCTAAAATCCTCTTTTGCATACTCTTATCATAAGATCCTCATCAATTGTGTTCAAAAAACTCTTTGAATGCCTAGCGTGCATATGTATATTTGATCTTGATTGGTGTAGGCTTCCTCTATGAACAAGTGTATTATAAGAATATTATCCTATTATAAGTGATATGATCTTGGTTTTACTAAACTATTATGTGTTCTACATGTATGATTACCTGTTCGAAATGCCTATCTTTTTCTATCATTAAGTTGAATGGAAAAATTCCAGAGTTGTTCCCTTGTGGGTGAATTACCTGTGCTAAGTGAAGTGCTTCCTAACATGCTCCTTACCTAACACTAGTATATTTTAGAATGTTCGCTAAGCTATCTTCTTAAATCCTAAAAAAATAATGTGTTCAACCAATTTTCAGACAAGTTATTGTGTTACCTTCTCTTGTGTTAAAAGACCTTATATTATTAAGTCCTCTCATGAGTATGCTTGAAATATGTCCATTACATGTTGATAGTAGGTTATACAATGTGTCTTTTCTATTGCATATATGCATAACATGCCTATTTCTTGATAACCTGTTTCATGTACCCAATTTATAGTTATTTGATTTTGACCTATGAGTTAAGTGTATGATCCTTCTCAATATATTAACTTGTTTCAACCTCTATTATATGTATACCCACATGTCATCTAGGACTAGTTGAATACTGGATTTCAGATAGTCTATTGCCTAAGAAATAAAGGTCTATTTGGTATTTGCACTATTATTTATCATGACGTGTTTGTTTTAAGAAGTTATCCTTGGAAGACTTAATCAAGTGGTTCGATGCCTGACTTGTATGTGTACCTTGTATATATTAATCATCTCAATATCCTAGTTGTATCCTTGACTTGTTTTCCCCTACCCTTGGCTTAATATATTAATACAAACAAGCTTGAATTTGTATGTCTATTTTGTGAATTAGAACAAATGACATATTTTCAAATCTGTTTAGCTTAGTTTCAAGTTCTCACCTATAATGATCTTTCAGATTGATATATGTCTTACAATTGGAAGTGTTTGTATGTTTTTCCATTGTGATCATTTCACATTTCAGCCTGTATTTTAAGTATAATCGCAGTGAGTGATAGTTGTTTGAGCATGTTGAATAATTTACATAGTAAGTGGCATATGATACCTGAGCATTTTATTGCAGTCCTACTTATTCTCTTATAAGTACCCTTAGATTTTATAATTTGTCTTTGTATATGAATTGGTTTGAAGTATATCATGATAAGTATAATCTTTGTTTTCCTTAAGCTTCTCCTTAACTTTTAATATGGCTAACTAGTGGTTTATATTCCTTCCATTCTTTTGATGTAAGACATGCCTTTCTTAACTCCTGTGCTAGTATAGCTCAATTCAGTTTTCTTAAGCTATTGGTTGTTGAATTTGTTACCCTGCTTCTTCATTTTATATATATACAGAACCACCATGTAAATTATATATTAAACTGTGAATGGACTTTATCAATAATTTCCTCACATATAGTCTATTTTTTTCTTGATAAAACAACATACTAAAGTATGCAAGTCCCTACTGTATTGATTAGCTTCTTCAAAACTAGGATTAAAAGTTGATTTATAGATCCTAGAGCTACACTATCCTTTGCTTCCCCACTCATTGCAGGTCAATTCGAAGTTTATCCTGAAAACTTGTCTGAACCATTCTCTGTCTCCCACTAGTTTGTGACTACATCACTGGTAAATGAATTTACCATAGTTTTCCAGTGTCAGTTCTTGATAGAATTATTCATAATTATCATGGAACTAGATATGGTGGATTTTGACATTATTCTTGGCATGGATTGGCTTCATTCAAACTATGTCACTGTAGATTGTAAGAATAGAATCATCCATTTTTAGTTTCCTGATGAAGCTATGTCACTGTAGATTGTAAGACTAGAATGGGAGGGTATTGTTGTTGTTCCTAAGGGTAGGTTTATTTCATACCTCAAGGATAGGAAAATGATCTCTAAAGGGTGAATTTATCACTTAGTCTGAGTCAAAGGTTCTGAGTCCAAACCCTCTGATATTCAGTCTGTTCCAATCTCTAGAGGTTTTGTGGATATTTTTCCTAAGGATTTACCTCGAGTCTCTCTTGATAGGGAGATGGCTTCAAAATAGACCTTATTATATATACTCATCCAAATTACATTTTCCATATAGAATGGCGCTTGTAAAGATTAGGGAATTGAAAGACCTATTTCTCGATATTCTAGAAGGAGTCGTTCGCCCTAGTATATCTACTTCGTGCCCCTATATTATTCGTGTGAAATAAATATGGTTCACTTAGAATGTGTATAGACTATCGCTAGCTGAAAAAGTCACAATCAAGAATAATTATCCTGTCCCAAGTATTAATGAACTTGTTCAATTAGCTATAAGGTTCTAGTCACTTCTCTAAGATCGACCTTATCATCTTTAGATCAAAGAGACATATATTCATAAAACAATTGTTAGAAGTTTTTATGGATATTTTGAATTCGTTGTCAAGTCCTTTGGATGGTCAGATCCATGTGAGAAAAACTTCCAAGAATTGAAAACCAAGTTGATCACAACCGCATTCTTGACCTTGCTATATGGTTCAAAAAAATTTGTGGTTTACAGTGATACCTCTCGAGTTGGTTTAGGGTGTATATTGATGTAGCATGGTAAGATAGTGGCTTATCCTTCCTAGTAGATTAATGTTCATGAAAGAATTACCCTATTAATTACCTTGAGTTAGCAGCAGTTTTATTTACCTTAAAGATTTGGAGACATTATCTATATAGAGTGTATATTGATTTTTTTACAAATCATAAGGGACTTATGTATGTATTTGAGAAGAAAGATTTGAATCTCTTCCAAAAAAATGTGGTTAGAATTGCTAAAAGATTATGTTATGAAATTTATGTACCATCTGAGCAAGGCTAATTTAGTGGCAGATGCTCTTAATAGATTTTCAATGGGAAATGTGGTGTATATTGATGGGGAGAAGATGAACATATCTAGGGTGGTACACAGTCTTCCACACCTTAGGGTCACGTTGGTTGGTGCTGATGATGGTGGTATGCTCATTTTGAATGTGTCAGGGTCTTCCTTAGTAGTCAAGGTGAAAGAAAATCAAGATAGAGATCCATTTTTACTTAAGTTGAATAGTAGGGTTGGTAGGAATAAAGGGAAGGTTTTATCCGAAGGGGGAGATAGGGTGCAAGATCTAAGGTAGGTTATATTTACCATATTTTGATGGATTAAGGGAAAGGATCTCTCTGTTAGCTCACTTATCCAAATACTCCATTCATCCGGGTACTACTAAGAAGAAAGGGACTTCAAGGAAGTGTATTGGTGGGAAGTAATAAAAGGGACATAGCTGAACTTGTGGCTTTGAATTTCCAGCAACTAAAAGAGGAACAGTAGAAACTAATAGGTGAGATGCAGGGGTTTGAAATCCCAGTACGAAAGTGGGAAGTTAAATATGGATTTTGTTACTAGTTTGCTGAGGACTAAGAAAAAACATATTTCCATTTGGGTGACTGTGGGCAGGTTAAATAAATCAACTCATTTCCAACAGGTTCACATTGGTTTCTCAGCAGAGGATTATGGAAGAGTGTATCTTTTGGAGATTTTCCACTTGCATGGGTGCCTTTGTCTATTATCAAAGATAGCGGTACCCAATTCACTGTGCTTTTATGGAGGTCATTCAAGAAAGAGATAGAATCTCAGGTTAACCTCAACATAGCCTTCCACCCATAGAAAAATAGTTAGGATGAAAGGACCATCCAGACATTGGAGGGGATGCTGAGAGATTATGCGCTTGATTTTAAGGATTTTTGGGATAACCATTTTCCATTTATAAAGTTCTCTTAAAATAACAATTTTCATTCTAGTATCTATATGGCTCTGTTTGAAGTCTTATATCAGAAGAGATGCAAATCTCGCATAGGTTGGTTATAAGGCCTTAATAGATCTAGATTCAATACTTGAGGTTACTCAAAATGTTTAGATTATTTGGGAAAGGTTGAATATGGATAAAGTAGATCAAACTCTTATGAATATATGAGAAGGAGGGAGATAGGGTTTAATTTTTTCTATTGGGTCTTATTGAATGTGTATCCTAAGCTAAAGGATTTGAAGAACTAAGCCTCTTTTAGTGATTGATGTCGAATCCTTATAAGTTGCTTAAGATTCGTGAACATCACTTGTATGGTATGAAAGGTTATGTTTTGTATGAATTACGAATAATTGGTGATAAGAACTTGAACTACGGAGTCTGAATGGGTGTCATTATTTGCATGAATTACAGGTCCTATCATGATTCAATTAAAACTTAAAAGAATTTCTAATGGATTTGCCCAAAATTTACTTAATTTCTTATAACAAGTCAAGTTAAGAGTAGATGTATGTTTTAGGAGTAGTATTAGCACTTAGTGGATTAGGTTGAAAGACTAAATCTCAAAACTATGTTTCCAACCATAGGATAACATGATTTCCTAAAGTGTCACTTATTATGATAGACCCGACTTAGTTGGATCCATTAGGTTAAACTGTTAGGTACTATACTTATGGAAAGGTAGAGTACTCCCGTCAACTGGTGGTGTGCTGAATCCTATGTCTACTCACATGGTCTTATATATCAGTTATAGAACCTTCCATAG
>JBDJHY010307344.1:0-19306 GCA_039654485.1 Withania somnifera | reverse complement strand
TCCCTGAATGCATATAGTCTATAAAGTTTCAAATAAACAAGATCCTAATATAATTAATAAGAGTATCAAACTGTGAGTCCTAGTAAACCATGAATAAATTCCAAGTATTGCATTTTTAAGTGACTATCTTGATAAAAGGAATGTTTCATGAATTGATTATTGAATAATATAAGAAATGATTTCATGCATAATTAACATAAGTAAATCAATAAAACAAACTATGGAAAGAATCTTATAAATTGGGGTTTGAACTCTAGATCACCAAACTTAAGAAAATATTTGAAAGAAGGTGTTTTTTAGGCATGAAGATTGAAAGGAACTTCACTCAACACAATATACTGGACTGTACAAGGTTTCTCACACTAGAATGGAGAAACTAGACTTGAAAACTTATGAGAAGAATCGAATTTACCATTTGAGAGACTTTTGGTTTTCTTTTTTGAGATATTTTGCTAAATATAAGTACTGAGGGAATAGAATGGGTTATTAATCCATAAAATTACCCTTAAGTGTACTAGGAATGACTAATTTTAGTGTTATATTTATGGAAAAATTACCAAAAGTCCCTTAAAAGAATAAAAGTACAAAGTTGCAATAATGTACACATCAGTAATAACCCTAGGACTTTGTGACTTCTTCTTTTGCTAGATGATTCAATATTTTATAATGATAAAATGCCTTTTATGTCATGAACTAATGTCATTTCAGGTAAAATGTGAATAACATGTGTTAATTAAGGAAAAATGTGAATACAAGCATGGAGAAGCAAGAAAGGGTATGCAATGGATAAGACACAACTCACTGGAACTGGCAATATTAGAACTCTTCGCGATTGCAGAGCCTTAGCTCGCAATCGCATGGGTCATCCTGGTCAACGACACCTTAGTGTACTATGCAGTCATGGAGGTCCTGCATGCGATCGCAATTAAGGAAGAACTCATCTACGCAATTGCGAGGTCTCTAACGCGATTGCGATGAAGCATTATTTTTACCTATGCGATCGCAAATTTTGGGATGCGTTGCGATGTAGTATTATTTTCACCTACATGATTGCAACTTTTGGGATGCAATCGTGATGAAGAGCATTCTAGCCACTCAGGGACTATTTTGGAACTTCATGATTTTGAGCCCCAACTCAATAAATACTCCATCAGCCCTTATTTTTAGCATCTTTAGCTGCCAAGACAAAGTCTTTGGCTTTTTCACACCTCAAGAAAAGGCATAACACCTCCACTACACTTTTGGGTGACGATTTGGATGACACCATTGATGTATTTTTACCCATTTATTTCCCCTTGCTTTGTATTGAATCTTTGTAGTAATAGTTTTTCTTCCTTATTTGAATATTGAATATAGAGATATTTCCATATTTATTCAAGATTGTTGGGTTTTAGTTTAATCTATTGCCTTTATGTAAATTATTTACTTGTTGATTTGTATATCTAAATCATTGTGAGTCTAGTGTATGCCAAAGGGAGTAGCTAACCCTTAGTAATGTCCATTTATCCTTGCTTGACTTGAGAAAGCAAGTTAGGATTGGAAACTTTGATGTAGCATTAAATGAGTGTTCTCTTCATTAATGGGTTTGAGCTAGAGATAGTACAAATCCTATTGTAGCCGAATTGAGTTGTTTTGCATGCTCTTTAGCTTCATTCGAGAGAAAAAATGAAGGAAGGTTTGTTAGCATTTGAGAGAAGCTAGAGACACAAACTAATTAGTGTTCGAGAGCAGCTAATTGGAACTCAAAGGCTAATCTTAAACCCATGTATAATAAATTTAGTATTTTGTTTATTATAATGGATCATTAATAGAATTAATCACCTTAGTGACTTGGTTTGTGAAACCATTGATCAAATCTTTGTTTGTGTTTTGTTTGTAGTTTCGTGACACCTTTATCGTACTTGTAAACCCCCCATTCCATATTAGACCATTAGAGTCTTAGTGGTTGTGCTTTAGTTATCTGTTCTTATTCGATTGTATTTACATTGTTCCCTGTGGATTCGATCCCGACTCATAAGTTGGGTAAATATATTTTGAAAATGACCGCATACACTTTTAGATTGATTTCGGAGTGAATTGAGTGTTATCACATAGCACATTCCTCAGGGATAAGTTGTGCATCGTGAAGCTCATTCCCTAAGAATGACTGGCATGTTGTGCCACCTACTTCAGTGTTGAGTTAGTAAGCCTCAGTAGTACAATATGGGGGCATTTCAGGGGATACATGTTTAATGCACTGGTGTTTCTTAGTCTAAAGACTACCCTTTAGAACCTAAAATCAAGCCAAAACATTTTTGATGGATTCATGGGTTCCAAGACTTATTTTCGGGGGAAATAGCCAAGAAGAAATAAAACCGTACAAAGCATTCTTTAAGATGCTGTGGAGTCCCTCCCGATTGGGAGATAGACCTTGGAATAGACCTCATCCTAGACACTTAGCCTATTTATATTATTACATATAGAATATCTCTAGTTGAACTTAGAGTGTTGAAAAACCAATTATAAGACATCATAAATAAAGGATTCATCAAGCCCAAAGTGTCTACCCAGGGACCTTTCTTATTCGTGCGCAAGAAAGACACATCGCTTAGAATGTACATAGATTATCGTCAGCTGAACAGATTCACAGGTAAGAATTAACATCCTATTCTAGAATTGATAACTTGTTCAATCATCTTAAAGGTTGTAGTCTTTTTTCTATAATTCATCTCAAGTTGGGTTATCATCAGCTTAAGGTTAGGAGAGTGATATTCCTATAATTACCTTTAGAACCTGTTATGTCCATCTTGAGTTCATAATCAGGTCCTTTGGTTTAAATAAAGGTCGTTCAACTTTCATGGACCTTAGAGTATTCTAGTAATTCTTGGACCTTTTTGTTGTAGTCTTTATAGATAAAATTCTCTCGATAACTAAGGTGGAGCATATGAACCATCTGAAAAATTTTCCTTCAGACTCTTCCATACCTTCTGCTTTATTCCAAATTCTCTAAGTATGAGTTCTTGTTAAACTCAATTACCTTCTTGAGGTATGCATCTCCAAAAGGGTTTTTGGATCGATTTGTAGAAAATAGATGAAGTAAAAAACTAACCTAGACCTGCCTCTACTTTAGATACCAGTAGATTCTTAGGTTTGGATGGTTACTATCACTAATTTTTTCAGGGTTTATCATCCATACTTCCAACTTGACAATTTTAACTTAGAAAAAGATCAAGTTTAAGTGGTCTGACCAGTGTAAGAAACATTTTTGGAGTTGAAAACTAAATTATATTCTACTTTATTGTTAACCATTCCATAAGATATAGAGGTTTTGTAGTTTATTTTAATGTTTTTAGGGTTAGAATAGGGTGTGTTCTGAGGCAAAATGATAAAATTCATAGCCTATGCTTCCAAGCAGCATAATATTCATGAGAAAAATTATCTGGCTCATGATCTTGAGATGACAACTATTGTTTTTTCTCTAAAAATTTAAAGGCATTACTTGTACGATACACATCTTTATGTTTTATTAACCACAAAAACTTTTAGTTTCTTCTTAGACAAAAGGATTTGAACCTCCGTTAGAGAAAGTGGTTAGATGTGTTTAAAGATTATGGTTTGAGTCTGATGTAGCACCCGAAAAGGCTAATGTGGTGGCAGATGCCCTTAAGAAATTTCTATGGGTAGTGTGGCCCATGAGGGTAAGATAGAGTTAGCTAAGGAGGTGCACAATCTTGTTCATTTGGGAGTTAGGTTGATTGGTACAGATGAGGTGTAAGAAAAACAAGACAATGATCTGGTTCTACTATCTAAAAGGTGCAATGCATAATTAGAAGGTGAAGGTTTTCTCCAAAGGGAAAGATGGTGTGGTCAGGTATCAAGATTGACTTTTCTGAAAATACTATCTAAGGCTCAAAGTTACAGGTATACCATCCACCCCAGTGCTACTAAGATGTATAGATATCTGATTGGTATTAGAGGCAACTTGACATATGAAAAGGTACTAATTCAGATTCTAGACTGTGAGGTGCACAGACTTTGAAACAAGGAAATGGGATCAATCAAAGTCCTTTGGAGGAATAGTCCATTAAGGGAGCTACATGGAAAGATGAATCAAGGATGAATACTATATACCCACACTTTTTCCCTCCTAGCAACGGCTCAGTTTGACATAATCATATTCTTTGTTCATTTATTTTCCACTTCTCAGTTTCAAGTTCCATGTCAGAACTGCATAAGTCCTATTAGGTGCACTCGTTCTATACCTTTTGGTTTAGGTTAGTACATTCCAACTCAATTAGAATCTAATGCATGTTAGTTCATATCAGTTAGTATCTTATTCATGTCCAGTACAACTCAGTATATTCAATGTACATGTTCAGTGGTCACCTGATTAGTTTTATTTGTTAAAATTCCTTTAGTATTAGCTAAAATGTTCATTCTATAATGAATGATATCAAGGAAAAGATACTACAACACCTTAGAAAATAACCTATACCACGTTTAGACTAAACCCAAAGAGTTAGGTAAAAATATGGAAAATTTTAATTTTTCTAAACATTCCATGGATTTCTGAATACGTCAAGTGATTCTGGTCCTTCTATCAACCAAATCACTAGCTGAAAGGATAATACTATCAATAAGGTTGATCGTCCATCGAGTTACCCATCAACATGACTAGAAAAAAGTCAAGAGATTTTTTTTCCCTAGGTCAATGAGCTAGTCGACCGTCGATCCATCCGTCGGCTAGAACCAGTGAACTATTACAATCCAAGATAATTTTCTAGACTAGTCGATAGTCTATCAACTCCCCAAACTTTAGTTTTAAGTACATTTTCTCAGGGGTAAAAATAACTTTTCTCACTCATTTCTTACATCAAGTTATAACATTCTGGAAATTTTTAGAAGGAGTATAAATACCCCAAGCCTATTTTTCCTTTCACTCACTCAGACTTAAAAGAAAAACACATGAAAGTTCTCTCAAATGTTTTCTCTAGACTTACCAGAAGAGCATTAATCTCCTAAAGATTCAAGAGTAGCAGTCCCTTACCAATTTCGATCCAAATCCTTTAAGCCCGTTATGTAGGACTTAAACAAGGATTAACTTTTACCCTTTTGTCGCAAAAACTCCTAATGTCCAGTTTTAAAGTACAAATTATAATTTAGGGCTAAATTGAAGTTAATTGTTTCATGATGAAATCATCCCCCAACATGTATTATGACATTTGTCATTATTGTTCATGGATTTTGTACATTATTCATGCTCATGCCTATACACATTTTAATAAATGCTATTATTTTGTTGAATTGAAGTTTTCATGGTCAAATTCATGTATTGTAGAAAAATTTTGGTTCATAGTCAGATTTTCATGAATTGGTGGCTTTACTAATATTTAATCCCTTTTTACATTGTGAGTCATTTTTTTTGATTTTTTCATAATTTATAAATACTTAAACTTAGTTCATAAATAATGTATTCAAATATGTTTAAAGTACCTAAATTAATGGTTCAGACATAATTTACATGATTAAAATAATAAAGTCACTGTAAATTAGACAACCAGTATATTTTGAAAGATAGAGCTAGTTTTACATGGTCAGTTGGGCACTAAAATATGTTCGACTAGTCAAAGTCAATAGAAAATATTAGTTTTAATTTTGGGAATAGTATTAATTTCAATAGAATTCGGGCACAAGGCCTTAGTCTCATCAGCTACATGCCATTGTAGGATATTTAAGCCTAAAGAGGATACTTATGACTTAGTGGATCCATCAGAGGATGACCAAGTCCTATATTTTTTGTAGTAGATAGTACACCTATCAACACGATGTAGGCTAGATGTCGTGTTTGCTTACAAAATTTTGTTATCGTTTTTGAAACTCCACATGTGTTCAACATCTATATAGTCTTATGGTTTTATAATTGAAGGTTTACTTGCTGTAATGACCCTCGTGGTCATTTATGAAAAATACATAATGTTTTTTATTTCAGTAGCTTCCCCAAGTCATTTATAACTTGCTGGGACCAAATAATTTAGTTCCTTGGCATCTCGGTTGAGAAATATCTCAAATTGCCTATTTTAGAGCCTAAAACTAAGTACTCATTGACTTCGTCAGCTTTCTTTCAAGATGAGCTCGAAATTGAATTCCAACATTTTCATGAGCTTTAATATGCCAAACAAAGTCAAGATTGACCTTAAGTTCATGTTTCAAAGTTTTCGTTTGCAATTTATGCTAATTGTGGATTTTTGTTAAGTTTAAGGCCTAATTTAGAGTTTGGGTGGTGTTTCGATATTTGGAGTGTCGAATGGAATCCAGATGCTTCCATAAGCTCTAAAATGGTGAATTTAGGCTAGTAAGAATGTTGGTGTTTCTGTTAGAGTGCTCGGTGCATTTTTGGGTACCTTGGTGGAGTAGTGTATTTTTGGTTATTCTTGGTTTTAGGGGTCATTTTTCTTAAATGACCACGGATAGTCATTTCGACGATTCCATTAGATCTGGTATGTTGTTTCTATGCTTTTTACACTTTTGGTTTTTTAAGATTGGACTCGGATTGCTTATTCTAGAGCTCGTAATAATAATTTCTCAATTGTTGTGAAATTTCAGGCACAGACCTCCCCTGTGAAAGGGAGGTCACCATTGCGACCAAGGTGTCACCCCAGCGACCATCGCGCCTATGATGGTCTATCTCCACAATGATGTCGCCAACACATCTCAAGTAGTCGCCCCAGCAAAGGAGATCATGGGGCACAAGGTTGCACCTGTGACTCATTTCCTCCCTTGTGATGTCGCTCCTGCAACTCTGTTTTCTGCACCCGTGACATTAGCAGTGATTATAAATAGTTGTAACCCGTTCATCCATTTTTTTTAGAAAATTATATTCTTGTCTTTTCCTCAAATTCTAAGGCATAAACTTGAGAAAAATGCATCCAATCTTGAAGATAAAGTTCCCAAAGATTCCTTGCGTCTTCGCTACTTTTGGTAAGTTCGTTCTCTTTAGTTTTTGTCAAATTGGGGTTTCCTCCATTGACGCCTAAATTAAGAAAAAGAATTAATTTCAGTTTATGTCCAGGGTAACTATTGGATTCTTCTTCCATGACTCTTGTTAATCCTTAGTTATTGTTTCTTCATCGAATTTACCCTTTCAAAATCATAAAGCATGAAAACTTTAACTCTATTAACCGAATCTGTCTTGTGCTGATTTGAAGCCCTTCCCTTGCCCAGATTGTGCCTATTTTTGTAACACGGATTCCTAGTATTGCTAGGGACCCCGTGGCAAAGTTTATTCTCAATTCCAGCAAGCAGGGCCCACAGGCCCCTTTTAGGCCCAATTTAGGCTCAGTACAAAACATAGCATAATTTATATTGTTAGACTCGTATTGATATGTGTAATACTATTTCACAAGTTTCAAAGCAATTGGAGTTCATTTGATATTAGTTGGAGTAACATTTGCGAGTTTGCAGCTTTTTATCGTCGGACGACAGTAGGCTCCATTGGGCTATCGCTGGTTTTATAGCTTTAATAATGATGCTAAATAGCATCCTTGGATTGGGTATATAGGTTGTTGAAGTAACCTTGGACCATTCTTTCATCCTTTCCTCATTTTCTATCTATATTGGTATCCGAATTAATATGGTGCCTGTAACCTAGGATTTATCCAATGATACCTGTGCAGGGCATAGGTGGTTTGCCATTTCATTTATATATATACAAGTTTATATGTTGTGCATGTATTATATGAAAGGTTGGGCAATAGGCTCTGTGAAGAGTGCATTGGGTTGGCCCAATATCACCATATGATTATTGAGTCATGAATTCTAGACATTGGTTTTAGTAATAATAATGGATAATGACATAAACTAGTAATTTGAAATATACTAATAATAATATAAGTTAAAGGACCTTTTAATTGTTTTAGACTCGACGGTGTACCAATCACCCGATACTATTATTTCTACTTGTTTTAGCCTAGGCTTTACACCCTTACACCTGGAAATATTATTTGACTAATTAATACTGGGACTTGAGACCAACTCCATTTGGTAGTGCGTACATCCGCTAACACTTCAGTCCGTCATTGTACGTCAATGAGTAAAGATTTTCTATACTATCACATACACTGGTTTAGAGGATTATTTATATAGTTCCCTTGAGGATCTTGGTGATACATGATATATAGGCGTGGGACATCGTAACCTGTCGAAATTACGGCTTTTGAAGCATAGGACGCCATGATTTGTTGACAGTATGACTTATGAGACTATTGATATATATATCCTCAAGGGGTTGGTGGTGAGGACCCAACTATACACTTGAAGAATTTCACAACCATCTGCAAGCCGGAATGAGCTAGAATGCTATCAGACTGAGGCTTTTCCCACTATCACTGAGTAGAGAAGCTACAATGTGGTTTGATGATCTACCTCCTTATACCATAGAAAATTAGGGGCAACTAAAAGAGGCTTTCCTGTAAAGGTTCTTTCCCCCTTCGAAGAGGCTGGTGTTAAGGCACGAGATCACTAACTACAGGCAGAAGCCTGATGGAGCCATATATGAAGTCTAGCTATGTTTTAATAAGAATATTAAGCAATATCCATCATATAGGCTGGGAAAAAACTATTTGAAAGAGATGTTCTATTATGCTCTGAATACTCTTTCAAATTTGGTTGTCGATAGAATTAATGGAGTGTCCTATATGTCGTGCACTTATGCTCAGGTGTTCCAAGAGTTGGACACGATAACAAAGAAATACTAGAGGATGGAACACCAGAGAGTCTGAAATATTGGTAGTTTCAAGAATGATGGTATGTCGGTGGAACAACACCGAAGAGAGGAAGAAGGAGACCAAGATATGGCCCACCTAAATACATAGATTGATCTAATGTCTAAACAAATGCTTGGTAGAGGCTACGGGAAAGTCAAAGATGTTGCATACTATGAAAAATTACCATGCATCGTGAATAATTCTGACTCAGACGAGGAGGCCAAGTACCTCCAGAACGAGGGGGGTTCCAATAGGGAACCCAAGGTCGGAATTACAACTGATACTAATTCAATGACAAAAGTGACTATTAGGATAGATATCTGAGTGGTTGGAGAAATAGAAAGGTGTTCAATAAGAACAAGAGTGGAGTGTATGTGCCTCTGGGACAAAGAGAGGGGGAGACGAACACCTCTTGAATAAAAGAGATATCGGGAAAAGTTCTAGGTAAAGTGGAGTTGTATGACAAGAGCTTATAATCAATCAATACAAAAGTTTCAAATATTGATCAGATGGTTGAATCTCATCGGCTTTGATAAAGCACCTGGAGTTTTAAATAGGGGTGTTATCCACATCGTTAAACCAACAAAAGGTTGGAATGCTACCCAGTATTACTGTGCATATCCCCAACAAGGAAAAAGTCTAAGGAAATTAAGAAAACCTTTGTGTCACGATGTTAAATCAAGCACTACTAGGAGGCAACCCAAATTTCTATCCCTTTTTATTTTATTTTCTTTTTATTTTTTATTTATCATTGATTGTTTATTTATTGTTTTAGGATATGTTTTCAAATGCTAGAATTCCAAGTGCAATAAGTGCATGGGTTGATGAAGTTACCAGATGGATAAACCATCCATATGGAAGACTTGGCGATTCATCTAAGACAAGACGAAATGCTTGGTCTAACTATTGAGCTGGGACACCACTGGATAGATGGGCCATAAACACAAGGTCCAGAAGGATTGTATGTCAACAGGAAACCACATGATCTATCATTTCCATTCTATTTTAACAGGATTTGGGTAGGGCCTCTTAATTAAAGGATCTGACTTGACCCAATATATTAGGTTACAAAACCCATGATCCATGATATTTCCCCATTTCGTTTCAAGCTCTTCGTCTCCCCTTTCAAACACACATTTCTCTTCCACAAAAACACCATCATCTACCCACATCCTCAAATAATAAAAACAACATAAAACCCCCATTATTCGTGTATCCTACTAGGATCAAAAGAAAAAACGGTGATAATCTAGGGTTACTTTTCAGCATTGATTTTGTTGAAGATGAGCTAGTAAGATCAAATTTTAATTGTTATTACTTTCACTTTTGATTGTTTATTCATGAACTTAAGTTGATGTGTGAATTCAAAGTAATAGCATGAACTTGGGATTATAGTTAAATTATCATGTGGGGTGTATTTCGATTAGATAAGTTGAAAATTGAAGTGTATAATTTCTTAAAATAGTGTTGAAATGGTGTGGAGTATTACGTGTTGGTGAAAGATGACCTCGTACAATTGGGTAATGAGTAAGTGGAGGGATAGATGAATTGTCTCCTCAATGATGAAATGCCTAGTCCCATCGCCTATTCAAAAGTAGACTATTTCAATTGATTAAATTTTAGGGATGAAAGATGACACTTTAGACGATTCATCTACACTGAGACGTAACATCTGACGTTTTGCCTAAAAAAGAAGATAGCTAGGATGAACTGTCTTAGACCAAATGGAACACCTACTCCTCCCGTCTGTACCTGTTTATGTTAGACTTTGTTACCTTCACTAAATTGTTTACTAACGTTTGATATCCAACTAGGTATACATAGCACCAAAGCTCCCACATAAAAGAGGTGCAGACAACCTCATCAAAAGCAAGAATCTAAAATAGGTGGTGCCTGGTTCTGATAAAAGTTTCTCTGAGTGGTTGATCACTAATTCCAAAGTAAAATATTAGAGGAGCATCATAGAAGATGTTCAAATTATGACGATATCACTTGCCTGACAACCCAGAGACCAAAAGGGTCTTCCAGGCCTACTAGGTTAGGTGGATGAATAAACCACCTGACCAATATTGTCCGATGATAGTTCATGAGTTCAATACAAACTATAAGGAAAATAATAGAAGTGACTCACAAGGAATAGAAAATATCAAAGTTATGGGTCTTGGATAGTGTGATAGTCCGACAAGTGAATGTTGACATGTTTGAAAAGACAATAAATCGGTTTTTATTTGGTCCTAACTATGTAGCTCCATAGAACATCAAAATTATGTCTACTTCTACGTTAATAGAAAGACCCAAAGTGAATGGCTTGCACGGGTAGTGACTGATATAGAGCTAGCATGGTTAAGCAACCCACATCTCCCAATGTAGACTGCTTCTCTGAGTTTTATTACAAAGTTCTGGTAAGATGTAGAACAGATAAGGATCATACCAACATGGGCTGATAAATTGACTGATGAGGATGCAGTGTTGGTGGCTTGCCTAGTAGCAGAATATAAACTAAACATTAGCTAATTAATTGCCAAATATCTTTGAATGTGCACTACCCATGAAGGCATTATGTACTCGAACCCTTATCTATACACTGAATTATACCAGCAAGATAAGGTACCAATTTTACCTGGTATTGATGTAGGAACTGATGCCCTCAAGGCTTATAACGTAGAGA
Organism: Withania somnifera; assembly: GCA_039654485.1. NCBI lineage: Eukaryota > Viridiplantae > Streptophyta > Magnoliopsida > Solanales > Solanaceae > Withania > Withania somnifera. The sequence continues at coordinate 7,897 of JBDJHY010307344.1, read as the reverse complement.
GGTCAAAATATCCTTCAAAACTTGAGGTGAAAAAGCAAATGGATGGGGCTGTGTCTATGGCCAGAACTGGGTCATATGATCAGATGGGAATAGAATTAGAAGATACAACCCATGTCCCTACCATAGGAAGGGATTCCAATACATCTAGGACACAGGGCAACCCACCAGTCAATGAACAAATCATCCTCCTCCGTCTCTATATGATTTTACCCTTGTGAACTTTGCATGCCTTGTCAAACAGGTAAGACGAAATGAGACTCAAATTGAAGTGTTGTCAGTATAAGTTGAAATGCTAATGGATCGCAAAATAAAGATGGCTTTGGAGTTGTCAACACAATGCAGTCCAGGATCGATAATATACAGGAGCACATAAATGAACACCTCTGACTTATGAGCCCATCTAAATGGGATAGATTTCAGATAGATCTAGAGCAGCTACATCTCAATGTTACAGCACTACAAGAGGGCCACCATCCAATGGCACCAACACTAACAGTTCCCATTGAGTCTAACGATGAGGACTATATATTGGGTTTAGATAAAATACAGTCGAAGGGAAAGGAAGTGATGGAGGGTGGTGATTAACCAGAGGAATCTGGGAAGAAAAAGAGAAAGAAGAGGAAAAAGAGTAGCCTCCATGGGGAAGAATACTTAGAAGAGGCAATGCAGTCGTCCGAGAAGAGTTTCGTGCTCGATATGGACAGAAAAAGAGCACAAACTACAGGTGCGTCTACTAGCACAACATCGGCGGAGTCCGATCATATTAGTAGGTCACCTACTACTAATGAGTATCAGAGATGAGCAAAAAGCATAGATGAGGAACAACAATCTGGAGTTGTTCTCGAAGCAAAGGATACGACATAGGCCATGATTTTGTGGTACACTTTATTTTCCTATAGTTTTGCACCTTATCTGTAATGCACTAGGGACAATATACCATTTTTTATGGGTGGGGGTGTAGTGGTGTACTGTATTTTTTTTGTGCCTTTGAGGGTTTTTATTGCCAAAATATTTTCCCTTAGGCATGCTATGTAGGAGAACTGGCATTTTAGGTTTATTCTGATGTATTTTTATCTATTATTTTGATGTATTTCATTAAAGATTTATACCCATGTATATAAAAAATCAATATCAAGATATTTTATTAGCTTCTAACGAGTGTTGATTGTATTTCATTCTAAACTGTACAGTATGGGTGTTAGTGATTTAGTTTGTATTCCTGGAACCATTTTCTTAACAAGTTTGTATTGAGATGAGTGTCTATGTGCAAGTGTGGAAGAGTAATTTAGTATAATCTTTTTGTGTATATAACATCTAGAACTTGCGCAGTTTAAATTTTAACTGAATAGATAGTAGGTTGATATAAAAGTGATCCTAGGACTTCTTTGATAAGTTACTAAAGCCTTAAAAGAGTCACCAAATAAGTGTTCAGTTTCCAAGTTGAACCCTTTAACATCTTTCTGAAACCAAATGTTGGCTTACCACCAAAGAAGAAAAAAAAAATAAAAATAAGAAGTTGTTGTTGTGTCCCTGATTCTCTATTGGATACTTTGAAACTAGATTTAGGCATCGGAACCTAGATCTAGGATGGATGGGTAGAAAACAACTGTGAAATAATATGTGGTAATCATTCTATATTGGCCCTAGTCCGGTAGTGAGTAATGTGTCTTCGACCTAAGTCTGAATTTAGGTTGAGGGTGGCTACCATGAAACCATCTCTTACAAAAGAAATGAAAAGAAACTAAACTACCTATACATCAGTACGCATAACACTATGTGTAAAGAGTATACAAAAAAAGGGAAAAAGGAGAGGAGTTCAAGTTGTATAATAAAGGGGCTCGAGGCCAATACTAAGAAAAGAAGACTGTAAAAAGGAAAATGATGGAACAGGAAAAAGAGAGTAATGGAAACAGATGAGTTGGTCACTAAGTTTCCAAATCATGCCATACTAGCACTCAAACATACATTATAAGCCAAACAAAGTCCTGACGTCATTTAGGTCAACTTATTAAAAATTGAGTTGTAATTAATAAAGGCAAGCCTATAGCTATTGTGTATACAATTAGATTTCTTTCTGAGTGTGAGATGATACTTTCCAAGTCCCAATGTAATAAATTTTATTGTGTTTAGGACTTTTTTGTTGTGAGATCAAGTTGATACTTTGATCAGTATTGAATAAGTTAATGCTATAGTTCTAGGGGACACAATACTTGTGAGAGGTATTTCAATGTTTCACTTGAAAAAGTTACAATTAGCCAATGCAACATGATGCCCAATGATTGATTGTGCTAAGATGAGTTATGTACTAGGGGTGTTTTAAGTGTTTAATGTGTACACGTTTTGTTGATGCTCGAGGACAAGAAAATGTTTTAGGTTGAGGGTGTTGATGTGATAGTATTTTATATCACTATTGCACTTAAAACCCGGGAAATAAAGCATGCTATTGAGTAAAAACAGTGTATTTTAATGTATTTTATGAGTATTTACAAAGTTAAGTTATTATAAGGAAGTTTAGAGCAACTGTAGAGAAAAGGGGCAAGTTTTGCAAGATTTTGGATGTTTTACATGTCACCAGATGGCTTGTCTAAGCCCATCGCCCAAAAGTAAAGGCACTGGATAAGAATTCCAGGTCAAATGGTATATTAGGATATTTGCCCATTGATAGACGGTTTGTACAAAGTCCATTACCCAACAGATATAACACTAGATAGGACCAAAGACTAAAAGGCCCTAGATACGATTTTTCTGATGGAAGACAGTTCGCCCAAGTCCTTTTGCCTGACTAGAAGTTCACTACATGGTGGAGGTGATAAATAGAAGACCAGACGGTCCATCTGTCACCAGGCGACCCATCTATCACCAGAGGGTTCGTCCATTGTTTTGTCCAAGCCTGAGCGACGACCTGATCCAAGTTTCTGATATTCCACTTACACCCATACCTAAATTTGATTTAAGACTTTTTGACTTTTGATCATCATCATAAAAAATCAATATTCTTTTAGATCTTCTTAACCTTAGGATTTTAATACATATATTCTCTCGAGAACACAAGGGTGGAGTTCCTTAATAATTATTCTACAACCAATCGATAGCTTAATTCTGTGGTATGATATTCACTGATGGTATCATTATATTGTTGTATGTTAATAACAATGAGTGGCTAGACCCCTAAATCTAGGGTTTTGGAGTCCATGGGTGAAACTTCATTAGGGTTGTAATTTACATATGGTTGTTGCATATTCTCTAGCGTATGAACATAATCTCTATGTAATCAATGAATTCTAGTGGTTGCAAAATCTAGAACATGCCTAGGTTTTAACTAGAACTAACCCTATTGTTAAAACTGGTAGTCGAGATTATGCTAAGAAATTTGGGGCGTTAACCCTCGTCTAATGGTTGTTTTTGTAGCAAGACTAATCGTCTTGAGTTACCACGATAAGGACAACTCACTCCTTCACAATCCTAACCTAGTGTAAAAGATATTTATCTAGGATTAAAGATTGAAAAACTCTTCCACAAATAGTGTTGGAATTATACATAACTCTATGTTTAGGAAAGATTTCACAACCGTACAAGATTACAATCCAAAGGTTTGTTGAATCCTGGTGGAGATAAACCTAGATTAACAAAACACTTGAATTATTCTGTAATCACAAGCAATATCAACGATTACTTTCATATTTATAATACCCTTTTTTAGTTTATGTTTATTGCTATAAAGAAACACTAACTAACTAGCTACTGCTACTGGGTGTACACTCGATACCATATTCCTAACCTAGTTGGGTTCTATATTTGACTAACAATCGCTTATACTTTAGCGGGAGGTGTAATTTGAGTATTATTAGTGACACTAGTTTACTCAAGTTTATAGTCCAGTCTTTACTTGAGTCTTAATGTCTTTTAGCACTTGATTAATTTTCGATAGTTATCAAATTTATGTAAAGTTATTTTATCAGGTTTGTTTTGGCTTTAGTCTCATAGCAGTCATATGCGTACTTTAGTACTTATTTAGTCCATATCATATTTCATTTAGCGTCTTCTGCACTGCATTCCTATATACCAGTATGTTTCATGTACTGACACATACTCTCTATGTTGCATTATTTAATAATGTATATCTGGCTAGTCATTCTTGTGCATGCGGTTGAGCAGACATTTGCATCCCCAAAGAAATAGTGGTGATTCCTCCTAAATCAAGGGATACACTTTTCTTTAGATGTTATCTTCTCTTGTTATCATTGTAAGACTTAATAGTAGTTTGTTCGAAATTGCTAGGGACCTCTCCTAGTGGATCATCTAGTCAGATATTAGTAGCTTTTAGATTGGCTTCTAGTGTTGCATCCAAAGTTAGTAGATGTCAGTCGCAAACATGATTGATATATCTTTTTCATGTGAGTTGTCTATCATTACTAGCACAAATAGAACATACAAGAAATGAGTCAGTGTCACGCCCAAGTAAATAAGAATTAACTAGACAAGGAGTAAAGTACAACAACTCCCTACTAAAGTTCAAAGGTAGATCAACTGAACATCCTGCCTCAATGCCACAACCTAAAAGGCAAATGATCACTAAAAGACTCTAGTGGCCAGACTGACTAGGGGATCCACGACCTAGCACTCCCTGGTCAAAGGTTAAGCCTCATGCAAGCACAAAATAACCTCTAATACCACCACCCATGCTAAATGACTGCTAAGGTGAGGCTACAACCACTATTGATTACATGGCCCAGCACCATGGACACCCCTGGACCAATGTCTGAGCTCACCTTACTTACGCTAATCGGTGCTACTCTGACTAGGACCACACTAAATTACTATGGCCTTATAGCTTTGCGAACCTGGAAATACGCCCCTGACGGGCTGACTACTCTAAGTATCCTGGCCTCTATCGGCTGACTGAGAAAATAACCTGGACAGACTAACTGGACTAGCCCAACTGAATCTGATTTTGCTGACAAAATCAATGTCTATCATATCACTTACTCCCAAATCAGGTATCGCTGAAACCATTCTGAGAACTTGTAGAAGGATCTGAATGGGTTGGACCTAAAACTCTAGCTGCTCTGCCCCATTTACTATAACAAAGGAACCCTAGGAAGAAGGGAAATTTGTGGCCTCATGTTCGAACCCGCCATATATCAAGAAACCCTAAGGGTATTCGGTCCTCAGCTCTCAAAATGGATCACAACCTACTTTCATCACCCAGTAAACCCCCAACCACTAACCTCGTACATCTCGCAACAAACCTCTTCAAGGGCTCCTAACTGTTTGAGAAACTTTGCAAGAGTATACCCTACTAATACCAAGTGCTTTGTTATTTTAGGGGAAAAAAAGTTAATCCTCTATAGAAAACTATCACCCTATCCTATCTCATATTACACAATATAGGGATATGTCTAGTCATTCTTCCAAATAATGAGGCATAACCTCAACGAACAAAGACCCTGCTAAAACCCAATTGAACTCAACCAACACTCTTCTCGATATACCTAATGGTACTCTTGAATAATTTTTTTGGCGTTTTGCAGAACCGACATGACAATAACCTCTGTTGGAGCCCCGGTGAATCCCAAGTTTTGTGGATAATAATATGGTTTTCTGGCATTCAATTCTTATTTTGAACTCTTGGAACTTGCCCGGAGATCTTACTGATGCCTATCGAGGGCCTTTCCCTAATGTATAAGGAAAAAGTGGAGCCGAATCAAGGGATAGAAAACCCAATAACTATAAAAAACACGTAAGGACTCAAAAAAGTAAGTCTTTCCTACAGAGTTCCATGAAGCCTCCAAGAGATAGGATATGTACATGTACATACCGATCCACAAGATTCTACCAAACACTTGCTCCTACAACCAAAGACGCCGGTGAACCTAGAACTCTGATACCAGTATGTCACGTCCCAAAAATCAAATTGTGATGGCATCTACATCTCACTTGTAGAAAAACCTAACTCTATCCCAGAGCAGCACCGATGGGCCAATACTAAGAAACCTAAAAGAAAAGAAAAAGGAGATGATGAGATGAAATAGAAATAGAACACAACATATACAACTAAAAATAACTCCCCAGGACCTGGTATCATGGCTATAGAGTATCTATACATACAAAAAAACACAAAAAATACAACCTATAATAGGGGAAAACTATAGGATTGATATCTCTACTTGAAGTAGGACAACTATAGAGACAGAAGAAAGATCGTTCAACATGAATGCCAATTTCTCATTGTGTCCCCTAAACAACACCAAGAGAATCGACACAATCGCGTCCATCCTGATGGCTCGTACTAAGACCCATATCAAGGAATAGATTCAAAAGTATAGTATGGGTAGAAAACAAACTAGGTAACCAGCAGTCATCATAGGCCAACCAGGCGAAAGTAAGCATAGGCAAGGTAAAGAATGATCAAGAAAATAAAGTAGTGGTATATAACGTAAGTTCAAAGAGGGTAACTAGAGTAATAACTAGTAAGTGCAGTGATGAGTCAACTATCAGTGTGTGTAGTATAAGCTAACAAGAGGCACAACATATAGACTAGGCCAAAAATAGATCATGATCAAATGAGACACATACCTGGAGATCCAACGTAACAACCATAAGGAAATACTAACAAAAGACTACAAAACCAATAACCAGTTAAGCTCACAGAGAACATAGCAAGTGCATAGATAGTAGTAATAAAAAATAGAATAGCACAATTAAAGTCTACTAGCAAACAAACACGGTCGTACCCCATTCTACCGGTAGGTACACTCAAACAACCAAGTTACCCAACAAGTACTCCCTTCTTACATCTCTAAGGGTACAAAACGACGTGTAAGGATGCAATGCAAACGGGTGTTAGAATAGTAAATAAGTGTCCATACACACTCTCCCATATACATGACATTATCAAGACAGGACCCACAGAAGCTATTTTATATACTTGCTCAGCCTACTCCCTATACCCCTTCCTCAGCCATGCAACATACCCCAGGTATGGTGTCCCATGTCGGAGGGTCCGTAGAGGGATCCAACCACTCATACAAAATCCTTATAAAAATTCATCAAACTCTATAGTCATCGATGCCAAAAGGCCAAAACTCGGTCTCATCCAGTATATCATATCATAGTAAAAACTCAGCTATAGCCATATAGGTAGTATTAAGAAAGCACAGTGATAATGACAAATAGCTTCCTACGTCTAATGAGCGCATCTCATGAAAAGTATAAAATTATATATAAGAAATCAATTTCTGGTAATTATTCTGTCAAAATCTAATTATCTTTTAATTTAATGCATGTTCGCATCACAAAGTCCAACAACAGGCTAAAACTGGTTTGAGGATACCAATTAGACTCTATAGGATGGCTTCCAAGACACGAGTAACTCCATCCCAGATGCCACATATGACCAAAGGGCACTCGTTAAGGGCCAAGTACACACTCATATAGGGAAACATACAGAGATACCAAAGCTCAGTCTACATACCACAAACTCCCAGGCTCGCAATAGGATAGGGACAAAAATCATCCCATAGGCTTGCTAACTACCTAACACAGCCGTATCTAGCTAGATATAATATTGACACATGTAGCAGCTAACTATCCTGCATAACCTCACACGGCTAAACACAGCTTAAACGGGAAACCTACCTTAATCACACGTAATTTTCCAAGTAGAGCACAGAATAATCAGCTTACCTAGATCGGGTCTAAAGCCACCAACCTACATTAGGGAATGAATACTAAGCTCTAATGACTAGTATAATACCCTCCCCAACCTTACTACGGTCTAGAGCCTGCGTATAACGATACATATAAAAGGTATTACTCCTCCACCCATACTACGGTCTAGAGTCAGCATCAGACACACGGGTAGGGTGATGTAGCCCCAAGGTAAGTAGTTAAGATA
>JBDJHY010307032.1:0-19317 GCA_039654485.1 Withania somnifera | reverse complement strand
GGTGAGCACAAACCATACCTAAAGAAAAACATAGGGGTACATAAAGTAAAGTAAACAGTAACAACACGGGCACACACCCCTGTCAGTACCAGACACACACTCCCTTTCAGTGCCATCATCATAAACAAATGCACACCCCTTGTCAGTATCAATATCACACCGGACACACACCCTTTGTCAGCATCAATATCAACACTGGACGCACACCACCTATCAACGTCAAGCAACACCACCATCAAAGGCCTAGCCCTTTTGTATCAACACAATTTTAACACATAATTATACAAATAAAAATATTAGAGCAGTGCTGAGGTTCCAGATCCAAACATCGAATATAAGTAAATGTAATACTATAGTGGTAACAGTAAAGTAAACATCAACCGGGGTGAAAGGTAACCACAGTCTATGATCGGCAAAAGGACACTAGCTAAGAGCTCATCTCTCAACACCGTTGCATATAAGCGGAGATAATTAATTAACTAAGAGGTCTATCGGGGTCACTGCCTCCACCGGGGTGGCCAAGCCTTGTAGCACAACCCTTTCCCTCTATGGCCTTTAACGGGCCCCCGGAGTCCACAACGGACTAAAACAAGAAAGACAAGATCGACCCTGGGAACCCGCCTACACTACTAGCCATACCATAAGCATAATAATAATAATCTTGTCTATGCTACATAAACAAACCTAGACTATCTCAACTCTAATGTGGTCAACGTTGTCCAGAGCTATACGGTTCACAAATCTAGGGGCAACATAAAAATCATAAGGCTCATTAACAAGTAACTCATGGCGCGAGACGGGCCTTGCAGCTTGGTGACCTAGGTAAAAGCCTCAGTGTGTGTATCCCTCAGGTCAGGGGACCTCGTGATCCAGGAATTGGCTTAGGGAGCGAAAAATAGAAAGATGAGGAGATAAGGGCTGAAGGATATTCATGATATTCGGAAAAATTTATGTTCATATCATGTAAATTAAGCTATGGTAGGGGGCAAAGCCCTTTTTATGAGCAGGAGACTGCTAGGAAAACCCCACCAAGGTGACCTCATTGGGACAACCTCCCTAAGTTGGCTTGGCTAAATGACCTCCTCAGGAATCATCGCTAAGACGACCTAGCTTACCATCATAGTTCTGACGTGACCTCGCTAAGGGTGCCTCGTCGGGGTGACCTCAGCATTCCAGAAATCCTCAAGGCGACCTCACCACAACGACTTACAAAGAGACCTCACCATGATGACCTCACCACAACGATGTTGTTGTGGTGACTTCGGCTGAGCAACCTCACCAAAAGAACATGCAGAGTAGCGTTACCACAACGATCCTTCTACAGCGACTTTAGTGGAGCAACCTCACCAAAAGAACTGGCAGAGCGACCTCACCACAATGACCTCACTAAAGCAACTTCGGCGGAGCTACCTCACTAGGATAACTGGCGACAAAACATCGCCATAACGAACTCTCTATAGTGACTTCGGTAGAGAGACCTCGCAAAATGACTTTGACAAGTCGACCCAAAGGTGCTGGAGCAGCTGGAGCTCCTGCAATTGCCTTTCCAGAAGCGGGGAGCCTCTAAGGGGTCTATAGAAAGCATCAAGGGGCTAATCCTAACCAAAACAAAACATTGACCTGGGAGGGGAAATATCATAGAGCAATATATTCCATAATTTTCTTATAACCCAACTAGGAGCAAAAATTTAAATGTCTACAAATCAATCTGGGAAAAGAAAAACACATCTATAAACAAAAACTGGGAAGAGGGATTCCACAACCTCAAGATGGTGCTAATGCATTAACTTACAACCATCTGGGAACCAATAACAAATAGCTTAGCATGCTGGAACTTTATGATTTGAGCCATAAACAACAAGTATTAATCAATAGCACAATGTAGGTTGGGCTCATGCGATAACCAGAACCAACTGAGTTTTAACAATACAGCAGTAGCAACCTGAGACCCATGCATCAACACATAACCACTAGAAATTAAATATACAATAACAAAACTCCATAAATCTAGACAAAGAGCTATAGCTACACTAAGCCAGATCTTCAGCCATGGCTAATGGTTACTACTTCTACAGGAAGGCGAAGGAAAAGACTTACCTCTTACAAAAGGAAGAAGGGTAGGCCTGGGACTGGGGATTCTCCTTCATATTGGTTGGGTTTAGAGTTCCAAACAACAGGCTGGGTGAGAGAGAATGTGGAGAAGGGGAAGTGGGAAAAAGAGTTGAAAGTTTTAAAAGCACCAGCTGGCACACACACACACACACATAAGCAAATATATATATATATATATATATATACATAATTGGGTCAGGCCCAACAAAGAAAAAGGTCAAACTTCCCACAACCCAGCCCAAGCAATTTGGGCCAAAATTCTGCAATATAGCCAACTTAAAAATGCAAGGGTCCTAGACATAGACTTAAATTCCATCTAGACCAACATCAATATTTTGGAGCTAACAAAAATGTTGGAATCTATTCCGTGTCCGTTTACAACTATTTAACTCTCGAGTTTCACTATTTCAAAATCAAAACTTCAAAATAAGGGGATTGAGCTAACAAAAGAATGAATCACCATGGCACCAAATTACCAGTACCAACAAGTCATCGATGACTTAGGGCAACTCCCAAATAGCTCTAATTATGGGAAAAAGGAAGAAGGATAGGAAATGACCGAGCGGGTCATTACATCTATTTGATACACCTTGCTATTTTAGTAAGATTTCCTACCATTGTGTCTTGTTACTTGGTATCAGAGCCTCGTAGAATTTTTTTTTCTACGAAGTTCGTCTTGGTTGTGATATGCATTAAGATTAAAAAAAGAGAAAGTTAAGTCTCAACTAAGAACTTTCTGTTTAAATTTTGTGTTTTTTTGATTGAATTGTGAAACTCATGTTCCCTACACTTCATTGAGTTTAAATCTCAAGATTCAAGATAATTCAAGTTGATTTGAGTAAGTTTCTATTGTTGGTTGTTGAATCTTTAAAGCTTGAGAAGTGGGTCCTTGATTGGGTGTGCTATGTTCTTGAAAAGTTATGGGTTGTTTTCCCAATTACAAGAGGAAGTTGTGGTTAATGTTTGGTTGAATTTTGAGTTGATTTGATAGAGTTTGGATTTTTGAATTTTGCAAAGTGTTCTTGGTATTGTTTAGTTCTTTAACTAAAGAAAACCAAAAAGTATATTTGATCTAAATTTCTTCCATCTACTTGGGAATTTGTTGTTTGAACTTCCAGAATTGCATCCAATAAGTCATTAAGGATCTAGAAAACAAGTTTCATCCAATTTCGAATTGATTTGGTTGATTTTAGTTTTTTTTTTTTTTTGAATAATTCATTGTGTTCTTAAGGAAATCTTCATAGCTTGTTGATGTATTCTTCCAATTGCTGAAGTTTAATCTGAAAAAGGGTGTATAGGTGACTCGAATTGAGGTATTTTAATAAAAAGGGTAATGGACTAGGACGGAGGTGATCACCTACAACCATCTCCCATCGCCCTCTCACACGATAGTCCACCCTCCAAATGGTATTCATAAGTGATGCAAAACAACCTCTAATTAAGTTTAAAACCCCTTGGTAACATCCCAATTCAACTAAACCCAATTTCCAATCTTTTTTTTTCGTTATTGATCATCATTTCTTGATTCCGAGCCTAGTTTACACTTATTATTCACCCTACATAGTTGTATACGAGTTCTTGTGTCCGTGTTAATTCGTAATACTTCTTTTAAGCTTTTCTCTTTTAGTCTTGTAGTTTGTTATTATTTCAAGTTCATTCCTTGATATTTGTCCATTAAAGTGTCGATAAGAATCCACTCTAACCCAAGGCCACAATCAAGACCAAGTAATTAAGTGAATACAGTAATTTTTCATACTTGAGCAAGCCAATTGTGATAACTACTCATTAAGTTGAGAAATATTAAGCTTGTAAGGGTTTTTAAACTATCTTAACGTGTTTATTTATTTTTCCAAGTGGAATTATTAGGTACTATGTTTGAAAGAGGAAAAACTTGACTTCCTATTGAAGGAAGTTCAACAGAAGACCTAATGGCAATGCTTGCCAGAGGTTGGAAAAATATTGATGGAAGGTTAACAATAGTTGAAGAAATAGGGAGTACGTCGACTTTTACTCCCCAAATTTCAAGCCAATCGCATACCAGTCTATATGGACAAAATACTTCTAACCTAATAACACCTGACCCATTTCACCATACCTTCTTCCCCACCAACACAAATAACATTCCACTAAGAAACCAAAACGCACATCATGCAGTTAGAAATGTGTACCCTCAAGACCAAACTCCACAAAACCAAATGAAAACCTCCCTAACCAATATCCATTACCTCAAATAGTAGAAGAAGAGATACATGAGAGACAACGGGAGATAGAGGTGGAAATTCAAGATGAATAGATTCAAGACAATCCATATCGAGGAAGAGGACATTAAGGTCAAAGTAGAAGAGAAGATAAAGAAAGGAGAGACTTCGTCCCAACTCCATTAAGGTAATTGTTCGCACATTCAAGGGTGAAAGTAACCTTGATGCTTACCTTAATTAGGAAATACAATGTGAGAGGATTTTCCAAACCAACAAATTGACTGAGGTTATGAAGTTTGTCTATGATATTTCCTAATTTGAAGGTTCTGCCTCTAAATTGTGGGATTTTCAATGGAGGCAATGACAAATTCATGGCTATGTACAACCATTGAATTTGATAGAATTAAAGACCATAATAAGGCTAAAGTATGTACCTCCAAGCTATTACCTAGAGTTGCAACCAAGATAGATAACATAAATCAATGTATTTGAAAGAGTGAAACATATTATGATGAATTCCAAAATATAAAAATGAGCTGTGAGCTTGATGAAGATCTCCGCAACATAATTTCTTGATTCCGAAGCGAGTTAAATTATGACATCACCTCTTAAATGATTATTTCCAAGTTTGAACTTTTATTGAAATCTTCAATGGAGCGGTTGAAATAGAAAGGAAGAACGAGGAGAAGAGGATTTTTAAAACTTAAAAATATTCTTCTCCCACTCCTTGGAGTAAGAACAAAGAAGTTGTTCAATCATCTTTGAAGTGGAACAAAGACAAAAAAAGTCAATAAGCCATATGAGAAGAACCCTTTGAGAAGGGCATCTTCATAAGAAATCCAACTTCTAGAGCAATTAGAGTTCATTTGATATCAGTCGGAGTAATATTTGTGAGCTTCTAGCGCTTTATCATGGACGACGGGTAGGCTCCGTAAGATAAGTCTATCTATGGGTTTTTGACTTTAATAATTGTACTAAATAACATCTGATAGAAGGATATCTAGGTTGTTATAGTGAACTTGTACTGTTCTTTCATACTTTTCCCCATTTGATATGTACTTGGCATTCGAATTTGAATTGTGTTGTGACTTAGGATTTTCCCGGTGATGCCTGTTTAGGCATAGATAGTTGTTATTCATGAATAGATACTTGTAAATATGTTTTTCATGCATTGTAAAAGAGGTTGGACCTTGAGCTCCGATGAAAGTACATTGTGGTTGGGCCGGTATCACCACCTGATTATTAAACCATGAAGGCTAGAAACTGGTTTTAGTAATAATGACAGACAAGGTTGTCAACTAATAAATTATAATATTCATAATAATATATGTAAATGACCTTTTAAATTTTTTAGACTCACGTTGTACCGAGTACCCAATAATATAACTTTTACTTATTTAGCCCAAGCTTAACACCCTGGCACCGGGAATTTATCATTTTACTAATTAATGTTGGGACTTGAGAATGATTCTATCTGGAAATAAGTACAAGCTCTTTCACTTGATTCTATCTTCGTACGACAATGAGTACATCTTTTTAAAAACTATCACATACACTGGTTTAGAGGATTATTGATATAGTTCCCTTTAGGACTTTGGTGATACTATGATATCTAGGCGTTGAATGCAATGACTTGCTGAGTACATCTTGATAATGTTACTTATATGAGACATTGTTTCAAACTATGAGACCCTTGAGGCTATGTGATTATGGGATGTGAGATTATGATAATGTTAGAGATTGTACGGGGTGACACGCCTCCATGGACCTTGCCTCTTAGCTTCAGCGATACAGCGGGTATAGGATAGATTAGGGATATACGAGGAATATATAGGGTAGCCTTTTATGGATTCTTCTTGCAAGGCCGATGGGTATAGGAGAATAAACGGACACAAGACTACTTACTTCATGTGAGTGTATTTACTTTTCTTCAATTGTTTTCTTCTGTGTACCCTATCTTAGATGTAAGGCCTATGATGAGCATGAATTCTGTATTTAATTTATTTAATATATTGTTGCTTTACTACTTATTTATGGTAGTATTAGTTTTGATACTTACTGCTTACATGGAAATTATGTGTTGTATTGTCTTATCAGTCTTACTAATTTTGCTTGAGGTTATAGGTATACCGTCCATGTTCCATTCATGTTTTCTTTTGACTCTTGATTATTATTGTTATTATTCACATATATTATTGGAAGGATTCTAGGTACGTCTTAATTCATTACTTGAATTCCCAATATGGGATTAGCTAGATATATATGTTCTACTTGTTACTTGATTATTATTTGAGTATCTAGTTACCATGATGTACTATTTGATTATGGGACCCTATTTATTGTCTTTCGTTATTTACTACTTTTTTCTATTATGATGTACCTAGTGGGCCCTCGAAGCATAATGGGTACGGGTTACTTCGGCAGCTTGTAGTCATGCTGCACTTGCCTATGTACAAATTCACGTAAAGGTTCCCGACCTAGATTTATAGATTACTATTCATGCAATCTCTTTTGACTTTTAGAAACTCAGAGTGAGCTTGTCGTCTAGCTTTTCCTACTTCTCTTTAGTATTGATTTTGATCTCTATGTATTTTTTGAGATATATTTGCATTAGACATTTTATTCTATGTTCTATACTTAGAGGTTTTGTATTACACTGATATCGAGTTTAGAGGAATTGTTGATTCTTTATACTCCTGCTTTATTCATTTATATACTATCTAATAAACTTGTGCTTTCCTTTTTTGATATAGTAGACCTCCACTTCAATTTTAGGCTACATGTTTGGTTTTCCTACTGGTAGTATAGTAGGTTCCATCATGATTGAAGAAATTGGGTCGTGACACCCATGAAGGCTAATTGTGTAATAAGTAGCCTAGTACTATAAATAGCTATTTTGAGTATAGACTTTTTATGAATATTGATTGTAAAACTCCATTATTGAGTATTAAGATTTTGGTAATATGGTAGTTGTTAACCAAGTATAAACCATAGTTTCTTGGGGCATCGGTTCATTGAGGTCATCATAAGAACATAGTGCTCGACCCGGGATTAATCCAACAGGTCCTTTTGTTTGATACACCTTAGTTTTTTAGTAACATTTCCTATTATTGTGTCTCGTTACCTATCCTTTATTTTCTTTATTGTTCTTTCTTCTTTTGGTCATCAATTCCTCTTCATAATCATTTTCACATCATCTGGTATCAGAGCCTCGTATAATTTTGTTCCTACAAAGTTTGTGTTGGTTGTGATATTCATTAAAATTAAAAAAAAAGTTTAGTGTTAGCTGAGGCTTCCAAATTTTGTGTTTCCATTGAAGTGTGAAACTCATGTTCCCCACACTTCATTGAGTCTAAATTTCAAGTTTCAAGATAATTCAAGTTGATTTGAGTAAGTTTCCATTATTGGTTGTTGAAGCTTTGAAGCTTGAGAAGTGGGTCTTGATTGGGTGTGCTATGATCTTGAAAAGTTGTGGGTTGTCTTCCCCATTACATGAGGAAGTTGTGGTTAATGTTTTGTTGAATTTTGAGTTGATTTGATAGAGTTTGGATTTTTTAATATTGCAGAATATTCTTGGTGTTCTTCAACTGAAGAACAAGACAAAAAAGTACATTTGATCCAAATTTCTTCCATTAACTTGGGAATTTGTTGTTTGAGCTTCCATAATTGCATCCAATAAGTTATTTAGGATCTAGAATACAAGTTTCATCCAATTGTGAATTGATTTGGTTGATTTTAGTTTGTGTTTTTTTTGAATAATTCATAGTGTTCTTAGGGAAATCTTCATAGCTTGTTGAAGTGTTCTTCCAATTGTTGAAGTTTAATCTGAAAAGGGGTGTGTAAGTTACTGGTATTGAAGTATTTTGTCGAGTGGAGTTGTTAGGTACTATGTCCGAAAGAGGAGAAACTCAACTTCTTATGGAAGACATCATGGCAATGCTTGTTCATATGAATCGAAGGTTGGAAAATATGGATGGAAGGCTAACGAAGGTTGAAGAAATAGGAAGTACGTCAACTTCTACTACCCAAATTCAAACCAATAGCATACCAGTCAACATGGACAAAACACATCCACCCTAATGACGCCTGACACATTTCACCATACCTTCTTCCCAACCAACACAAATAACGTTCCACTAAGAAACCAAAATGCACATTATGTAGTTAGAAACGTGTACCCTCAAGAAAAAACTCCACAAAAGAAAATGCAAACCTCCCTGACCAATATTTATCACCCCAAAGAGTAGAAGAAGAGAGACATAAGAGACAACGGAAGATAGAGGAGGAGATGCAAGATGAATAGATTCAGGACAATCCATACCGATAAAGAGGACATTAAGGTAAAAAAAGTAGAGGAGACCAAGATACGAAAGACTTCATATCAACTCCATTAAGGTAATTGTTCACATATTCAAGGGAGAGAGTAACCTCAATGCTTGCCTTAATTGGCAAAACACAATGTGAGAGGATTTTCAAAACCAAAAAATTCACTAAGGTTATGAAGTTGTCTATGATATTTCCCAATTTAAAGGTTCTGCCTCTAAATGGTGGGATTGTCAATGGAGGAAACGAAAAATTCATGCTTATGTACAACCACTGACTTGGATAGAATTGAAGACCATAATGAGGCTAAAGTATGTACCTCCAAGTTATTATCAAGTGTTGTGTACCAAGATATATAACCTGAATCAAGGTAACTGAAAGATTGAAGCATATTATGATTGAATTCCAAAATATAAAAATGAGGTGTGAACTTGATAAAGATCCCCGTAACACAATTTCTAGATTCGGAAGTGGGTTAAATTATGACATCACCTCTCAAAAGATTCTTTCTAAGTTTAAAACTCTTGATGAAATCTTTGATGGAGCAGTTGAAATAGAAAGGAAAAATAAGGAGAAGAGGATTTTTCAAAACTCAAAAATATTCTTTTCCCACTCCTTAGAGTAAGAACAAAGAAGTAGTTCAATTGTCTTTGAAGTGGAACAAAGACAAAGAAGTCAAGAAGCCATATGAGAAGAAACCCTTTGAGAAGGGCATCTTCAAAAGCAATCCAACTTTTAGAGCAATTGGATTTTGTTTGAAATCACTCGGAGTAATATTTGTGAGCTTACTGCACTTTATCATAGACAATAGGTAGTCTCTGTAGGGCTATCTCTGGGTTTATGACTTTAATAATTATACTAAATAACATCTGATATAGGGATATCTAGGTTGTTATAGTGAGCTTGTACCGTTCTTTTGTACTTTTCTGCATTTGATATTTATTTTTGCATTCAAATTTGTATGGTGCCTGTGAGTGAGGATTTTCTCGATGATGCTTGTTTGGGAATAGATGGTTTTTATTTGATGTATAGATACTTGCTGATATGTTCTACATGCATTATATAAGAGGTTGGGCCTTGGGCTCCGATGAAAGAATTTTGGGGTTGGGCCAATATCATCACCTGATTATTGAACCATGAAGGCTAGAGATCGGTTTACTGATAATGACAATCAAGATTGTCAACCAATAAATTTTAATATTATAATAATAATATAATTAATTAACCTTTTAACTATTTTAGACTCATATTGTATCGAGCACCCGATAAACTATTTTTACTTATTTTATCCTAGGCTTTACACCTTGGCACAGGGAATTTATCATTTGACTAATTCATACTGGGACTTGAGACTGACTCCATTTGGCAATAAGTATAGCCTCTTGCACTTGATTCTGACTACATATGACAATGAGTACATATTTTAACAATTATCACATGCACTGGTTCGTAGGATTATTGATAATTCCCTTAAGGACTTTGGTGATACTATCATATCAAGGAGTTGAACGCCATGACTTGCTGAGTACGGCTTGATGGCATTATTTATATGAGACATTGTTTCAAACTATTAGACCCTTGAGGCTCTGTGATTTGGGATGTGAGATTATGATAATGTTAGAGATTGTACGGGGTGACACGCCTCCATTGACCTTTCCTCGAGATTCGGTGACACAAGGGGTTATAGGATGGAGTAGGGATATATGAGGAATAGATCAGGTAGCCTTCTATGGATTCTACATGCCTACGGGTACTGAGAATAAATGGACACAAGACTAGTTACTTCATATGAGTGTGTTTACTTTTCTGCACTTGTCTTCTTCAGTGTACCCTATCTTAGATGTAAAGCCTACGATGAGTGTGAATTCGGTGTTTAATTTATTTACTATATTGTTGCTTTACTGCTTAGTTATGGTAGTGTTACTTTTGAGACTAACTGCTTATATGGATAATTGTGCATTGAATCGTCTTATCAGTCTTTCTAATTTTGCTTTAGGTTACCGGTATACCATCCATGTTCCCTTCATGTATTATTTTGACTCTTGATTATTGTTGTTATTATTCATATATATTATTGTAATGACTCTAGGTACGTCTTAATTCATTGCCTGAATTCCTAATATGTGATTAGCTAGCGATATATGTTCTAATTGTTACTTGATTATTATTTGAGTAGCTAGTTACCATGATGTACTATTTGATTCTGTGACCCTATTTATTGTCTTCCTTTATTTACTACTTTTTGTTATTATGATGTGCCAAGTGGGCCCTCGAAGCATACTGGGTATGGGTTGCTTAGGTAGCTTGTAGTTACCAATTCCTCTTCATAATCATTTTTACATATTCTGGTACTAGAGCCTCATAGAATTTTGTTTCTACGAAGTTCGTCTTGGTTGTGATATTCATTAAAATTTTAAAAAAAAGTAAGTTAAGTGTCAGTTGAGAACTTTTCATTCAAATTTTTTGTTTGTGTTGAGATTGAAGTGCGAAACTCATGTTCCCCACAATTCATTGAGTCTAAATCTCAAGGTTTAAGCTAATTCGAGTTGATTTGAGTAAGTTTCCATTGTTGGTTATTGAAACTTTGAAGCTTAAGAAGTGGGTCCTTGATTGGGTGTGCTATGATCGTGAAAATTTGCAGGTTGTGTTCCCCAATACAAGAGGAAGTTGTGATTAATGTTTGGTTAAATTTTGAGTTGATTTGATAGAGTTTGGATTTTTTTAATTTTGCAGAGTGTTCTTGGTGTTCTTTAGTTCTTCAACTAAAGAAGAAGACCAAAAAGTACATTTGATCCTAACTTCTTTCATTGACTTTTGAATTTGTTGTTTGAGCTTCAAGAATTACATCCAATAAATTATTATGATCTAGAAAACAAGTTTCATCCAATTCCGAATTGATTTGTGTGATGTTAGTTATTTTTTTGAATAATTCATAGAGTTCTTAGGGAAATCCTTATAGCTTGTTATTGTGTTCTTCAAATTGTTGGAGCTTAATCTGGAAAAGGGTTTGTAAGTGATCGAGATTGAGGTATTTTAGTGTAAAGGGTACGGGACTAGGATGGTGGTCACTTACCTACCACTATCTCCCACTGCCCTCGCACAAAGCGGTCCGCCCTCCAAATAGTGGTCACAAGTGATCCAAAACAACCTCTACTTAAGTTCAAAACTACTTGGTAACATCACAATTCAAATAAACTCAATTTCCAATATTTTTTTCGTTCTTGATCATCATTTCTTGATTCCACAACTTGTTTAAACTTAGTATTCACCCTACATGGTTGTATATGAGTTCTTGTGTCCATATTACTTTGTACTACTTCTTTTAAGCTTTTCTATTTTAGTCTCGTAATGTTTTACTGTTTCAAGTTCATTCCTTGATTTTTGTTTATCAAAGTGTCAATAAGAATCCACTCTGACCCAAGGTTGTAATCAAGACCAAGTAATTGAGTGAGTACAGTCGTTTTTCAACGCTAAGCAAGCCAATTGTGATAACTACTCATTAAGGTAAGAAACATTAAGCGTTGTGAGGGTTTTTAAACTATCTTAATGTGTTTGTTTATTTTTTTGAGTGGAATTGTTAGGTACTGTGTCCGAAAGAGGAGAAACATGACTTCCTATGAAAGGAAGTTCAATGGATGACCTCATGGAAATGCTTGTTCATCTAAACTAGAGGTTGGAAAATACGGATGGAAGGATAACTATGGTTGAAGAAATAGGCAGTACATCGGCTTCTACTCCCCAAATTTCAAACTAAGTTCATACCAGTCTACATAAACAAAATACTTCCACCCTAAAGACGCCCAATACATTTCACCATACCTTCTTTCCCATCGACCCAAATAACATTCCATTGAGAAACCAAAATGCGCATCATGCAGTTAAAAATGTGTACCCTTAAGACAAAACTCCACTAAACCGAACACAAACCTCCCTGACTAATATCTATCACCCCAAAGAGTAGAAGAAGAGGAGGAGATACAAGATGAATATATTTAAGACAATCCATGCCGAGGAAAAGGACATGAAGGTCGAAAAGGTAGAGGAGACCAAGATAGAGAGACTTCGTCTCAACTCCATTTAGGTAATTGTTCCTACATTAAAGGGAGAGTGTAACCTTGATGCTTACCTTAATTGGGAAACAAAATGTGAGAGGATTTTCCAAACGAACAAATTGACTGAGTTTATGAAGTTTCTCTATGATATTGCCCAATTTGAAGGTTCTTCCTCTACATGGTGGATTGTCAATGGAGGCAACGGCAAATTCATGGCTATGTACAACCACTGACCTGGACAGAATTGAAGACCATAATGAGGCTCAAGTATGTACCTCCAAGTTATTATCAAGAGTTGTGTACCAACATAAATAACCTGAATCAAGGTAACTGAAAGGTTGAATCATATTATGATGAATTCAAAAACTTGAAAATGAGGTGTGAACTTGATGAAGATCCCCACAACACAATTTCTAGATTCGAAAGCGGGTTGAATTATGACATCACCTCTCAAATGACTCTTTCAAAGTTTGAAACTCTTGATGAAATCTTAGATAGAGAGATTGAAATAGAAAGGATGAACGAGGAGAAGAGGATTTTCAAAACATGAAAATATTTATCTCCCACTACTTGGAGTAAGAACAAAGAAGTGGTTCAATCGTCTTTGAAGTAGAATAAAGACAAAGAAGTCAAGAAGCCATATGAGAAGAAACACTTTGAGAAGGGAACCTTCAGAACAAATCCACCACCACCAACAATGAAGGAAAGAGGTAATAATCCTACTTTTTCTAAGCCTAGAAGGTTCCAATGTTTCAAATACAAAAATTTTGGACACAATATGAGTGAGTTTCCGAACATGAGAAATGTAACTCTTAGAGATGGAAGGCCCCAATTTCATAAAGAAGGTGAAGATACTTATCCTCAATTTGATGAAAGTTACACCATAAGTGAAGAAGAGGAGTGTGGCTCCAGAGGAGAGAAAAGAGAAATCTCGGTTCCTAGTGGAATGATGAGGAAAAGATTGCAAGTTGTAATGAATGGCTATAAGAATAAGAGATCTCCATTCCAAATTATGGTTCGTTGGGTAATTTTTAGCAAGGCTATGGATGATCCATATCAAACAGAGACACTCTTTCATTCTAAATATCTTATCAAGGATACTGTTTTCACCTTGAGTGTTGATAGCGAAAGTTGTACCAATATTGCCAGTGCTACCATGGTAGATCATTTGAGACTAACCACCACCATGAATATCACCCCATACAAGCTCCAATAGTTGAATGAATGTGGAAAAATGAAAGTACACCGACAACTAAAGATCAAGTTGAAAGTTAGGGACTACCATGATGAACTCTTATGTAATATAGTTCTCATGCAAGCTTGTCATGTACTACTTGGAAGACTTTTGCATTACGACCGGTAGCAAATCATTATGGGAGAAAAAATATCTACTTCCTAAGGAAGGATGGTCATAAACATGTACTCTACTCACTACCTCCCTCTTAAGTGAGTGCAATATATGATCGAATGAAGACATTGAAGGAGAAGGCGAGTAAAGGAGAAGATACTGCTAAAGAGGTTAGTCATCACGATAAAATTGAGAAGTAAAGAAAATTGAAAGAAAAGGGCAAGGTGTTGATCTTGAGGAGTTATAAAGAGATAAGGGAGGAAGTGGAGAACAAAGTCTATTGGTACTCATCATAAATAGGGAAGATGTTTTGCATGCTAACCCTTCTATTTCTTCTCTTTCCCATTCTATTTCCTTTGTTTTACAGGATTACAATGATATTTTCCCGAAAGAACTACCAAATAGGTTGCCACCAATCCATGGCATTGAACATCAAATAGACGTCACGCCGGGTTCTCAATTTTCCAATAAGTCGGCATATCGAAGTAATCTATAAGATACTAAGGAGTTAAAAAGGAAAGTTGAGGACCTCCTCAACAAGGGATATATGAGAGAAAATATAAGCCTATGTATTTCCAGTTCAATTCGTACCCAAAAAGGATGGCTTATGAATAACGTGCATTGATGGTCATGCCATCAATAAGATAATGGTAAAGTATCGCCACCCACTTCCTTAAGTTAGATAAAATGGTAAATAAATTAAATGGATCATGTATGTTTCCAAAAATTGATTTGAGGAGTAGGTATCATCAAATTCGGATGAATCCAGAAGATGAATGAAAAACCATCTTTAGTACCAAATTCGGTCTCTATGAATGGATGGTTATGCCATTCAGACTCACTAATGCTCCTAGTACCTTTTGAGGCTGATGAACCATCTGATGAATCATTTTTATTGGGAAGTGTGTGGTTGTGTTCTTTGATGATGTCTTGGTTTATAGAAAATCCCCAAAAGAACATTTTGAGCATTTAAAGAATGTGTTTAATGTGTTTAGAAATGAACAATTGTATGCCAATTTTGAAAAATGCACTTTTTGTGTTAATGAGATTGTATTCTTGGGATATCTAAAATAGACACTATAAAATCTTGGTCTACCCCTAAGATATTGGGGATGGGAGAAGCTTCCATGGCTTGGAAAGTTTTTCATAGATGCTTCATTAAGGGCTTTATTACCATTATCACATATCTAATCGAAGTGATCTGAAAGGATAAACCTTTTGTGTAGGGCGTCGAACAAGAAAAGGCAATTGAGACCTTGAAATCTTGGCTTAGTTACACTCCTTTGATACAATTTACCCAATTGATAAAACATTTGAGGTTGAATGTGATCCTAGTATAGTAGGCATTGGAGCCATCTTAATGCAAGGCCAAAGCCCACTGCTTACTTTAGCGAAAGGCTTAACGGTGCCACCTTAAACTATCCAACCTATGGTCATGAATTATATGCTTTAATCTGAGCTCTCAGAAATTGCCAACACTACCTATGGCCAAAGGAATTTGTGATTCGGACCCATCATGAGCCCTTGAAGCACCTTCGGGCCCAAGGTAAGCTAAATTGGAGGCACTCTAAGAAGATTGAATTTCTAGAGTCTTTCCCTTATGTGATTCATTACAAAAAGGGATAAGACAATGTGGTGACCGATGCTCTTTTGAGGAAGCATGTTTTGGTAAGTAACTTGTCTTCCAAATCGGTGGGTCTTGAAATGCTAAGGACATTGTACCTCGAGGACCCCGATTTTTCCTACATCTTTGAAGAATGTGTTGATTGGGATAAAGAACAATGGATGAGGGACAAGTTAACTACCCCTTATTCCAAATTTGATAGATTTTTGTTCAAAGGAAAAAGATTGTGTGTGCCTATGAGCTCATGGAGAGAACTATTTGTAAGAGAGGAACATAGTGGAGGATTGATAGGCCATTTTGGCTTTCGTAAAACCATGGGAATTCTTGTAGAGCAATTTTATTGGCCAAAAATGCAAAGAGATGTGGATAAAATTTATGAACAATATGTTGAATGTAATCATACTAAGTCAAAACTTCTCCCACATAGTTTGTACACCCTTCTTCTCATACCCCTAAAGACCTTGGCTAGACATCTCAATTGATTTTGTATTGGGTTTTCCTAGAACCAAAAGGGGGAAAGATAGCATCTTTGTTATTATTGATCAATTTTCAAAGATGGATCATTTTATCCCTTGCAATAAATGTGCTAATGCATCCCATGTAGCATACTTGTTTATTGAAAGTGTGTTGAAATTCCATAGGATCCCACAATCCATTGTTTGTGTTAGGGACTCCAAGTTCCTTTGTCACTTTTGGAGAGCAATGTGGGGTAGGCTTGGTACCAAGTTGATGTTTTCAATGTCATGCCACCCACAAACCGATGGCAAAACTGAAGTGGTTAATAGGACCTTAGGGTCCATGCTTAGATCCATGGTTAAAGGGAAAATGTCCTCCCTAGAAGAACATTTGCCTTTAGTGGAATTTGCTTAGAATCCTGTTGTTGACTCCACTATTGGCATGATCCTATTTGAGGTTATTTATGTATTTAAACCCCTTGTATTTAACACCTTTGTATGAAGATGTGATTATTATCCTAGATGGATACAGAAGAGATCAAGCGATAAGGAAGTTGGATGAGAAGGTTTGGCTCCAATTTGAGAAGAAAAATCAAGAGACTACAAAGAGGGTCCATAGAGGGAGGAAGAAAATGGTTTTGGAACTCGGTCATAGAGTATGGGTGAATTTTTACAAGGAGAGGTTTCCAAAAACATTGCAAAGGAAAATTGATTCCAAAAGGAAATGGTCCCTTCTAAGTTCTTGAAAGGATCAACGACAATGCTTACAAAATTGATCTCCTGCCAGAATACCCAGTACACCCCACCTTATTGTGAATGACCTCTCGCCTTTTGAAGCAATAGACGATAATGAAAGCTAGAATTTTCAGGAAAATTCTTTTCAAGAAGGAGAGGATTATATGAATATCCCCACCCCCATGCAAGTTACAAGGCCTTTCACATAGAGTAAAGCCAATGAACTCCTAAGATTGCAAGGATGCTCAAGCACAAGGATATTTTGGATGGTTTATTGAAGAAAGAAGGCTCCAATTTCATATGAAGGATCGCTTGGGAGAACAAAACCTAGGTTGAGGAGGAGCTAGGAAAAAGAGGGGATCAAAACCTCAAAGGGAAAGTTCCACCGCCCAAGTGGACGACAGACTACCTTACAACAGTGATCAAAGGCTCAAGTCTCCACCCCTTACAGGTGGAGACGGCAATGGGTAGTGGAGGAATTGAGGACCTCCCTATCCAATAGCGGCCAAATAGTGAGGGACGACAAATAGCCCTTCCCCAATGGCCGCCAAACTCCTACCTTGAGATATTACACATTTCAGTCTTTTCTTAGTTAATTAAAAGCCCATAAAGGCTAATTATGTAATAAGTAGCCTATTAGTATAAATAGCTTAAGTATGCATTATTTTGAGTTTAGACTTTGATGAGTATTGATTGTAAAACTCCATTGTTGAGTGTTAAGCTTTTGGTAAGCTAGTAGTTGCTAACTGTGTAAAAACCTTGGTTTCTTGGGGTTTCGATTCCCTTGAGGTCATCGTAAGAACGCGACGCTTGGCCGGGATTAATCCAACAGGTCTTATGGTTTGATACACCTTAAGGTTCTATTAAGATTTCCTAAAGTTGTGTCTCGTTTCCTATCCTTTATTTTCTTTATTTTTCTTCTTCTTTTTTTCATCAATTCCGCTTCATAATCATTTTCACATCATACTGAGTGGTTATGGCACAAGTACACTTATAAGTAGAAAAATCTCCTTTTCATCAGTTATTAGTCCGAAAAACTTCCAGTAGTAGTTAGTCTCTAATATACCTTTACCGAAGTCTGGGTCGCACACGTACTCAACTACTAGAACCCGTAATATAGGAATGCATGATTATTGCACAATGATAATAACAAAAGACCAATAAACAAAAGCAACTAGAAGATTAGGATCGGCCAAAGGCCACAAATTAAGAACTCATCTTGCATCACTCGCCATATGATGGAACATAATCATCAATAAGGCCCATGGTCGGCACTCGGCAAGGACAGGACAGGAACACACAGCCCATTACCCTCTACGTCCCTTCACAGGACCTCCAAAATCCAGCAAGTCAAAAACCCCATCTAAAACTAGACGATCAATCCTAGCACCCACCCCACACAGCTAGCCACTAACAAGTACATCACAATAGATAATATATGAGAAAGGTAAAGGAGAAAAATAAAAGAATTAGCGCAAGTAACCAACATCGGCCACACGCCCAATCCTAATAGATGGGGCACATTAACCGCAGTCTAAGGCTAACAACGGGCCCCTACATGGTCCTGAAAGGGTAAGTATGAACCGGGAAATAGAAAGGAGGAACAACAACTACCTATCAGTCCCACTAATTGGTTGGAATAAACTAGCATTTAATATGAACCAATCTAAAAGTAAGGAAAACCTAATCTACGTGGACATCGTTGAGAACCATTGAAGTGTTCGTAACATAGTCTTAAAGCTCTAAACACAGTCAAAATTACCAGAAACTATCAAATTAAGAATTTAGGGATGAAAATATGAAAAGCAAGACCTATGTTGCAAATCGCAAACCGGGCCTAAAATAGGCCTGCGAGCCTTGCGGCCTGAAAAGGTAAGCTAGTTATACCAAAATGAAGGCCTCATCTCAAGGAATGCTTGGTTATAATTTGAGCTTAATTGGACCACCGGAAGGTCCTCTATTTGATAAAAAACAACAATATGAAAATGAGAAAAACATTGCAAGGAGAATTTTAGCGAAACCAGAGTGCAACTCACCCAAAGTTATAACCATTCTCTCTCTTAAATCTTGAAATTTCTCCCATGTTTGGCTAAAAACTCTCTCTAGTCTAAGATTTAATATTCATTTGATATCACTACTATAGAAGATAAATTTTTCTAAGATCATAAAACCCAAGAAATATACTTAGAAAAATTATATTTAGAAACATACTCGTTTAAAAAACTTTATCTCTTATAATCTTTAGAGGACAGTCCATTGAGAAAATCCTTTGCTCCATGCTAGTATCCCTTTAAAAATTTCGGGTGAAAAAAATTAGGGAAAATTAAGCCAGGAAGGTGGATAGCTCCGGTGATCTGAAGATATATTAAGAGGTATATTTTTTATGCTATATTTTTTTAATTATAATTTTGATAAGTATACAATTGGTGTTTATGATTTTATTAGAATTATCTTTCTAGTAGTATATCTC
>JBDJHY010306927.1:0-19319 GCA_039654485.1 Withania somnifera | reverse complement strand
ACTAAGTTTTTATTTTTCTTGTTAAAAATAAAGAAGCTTTTAGATAATTAATATATTTTAACTATACACTTTGAAAGTGAAGTTTCATATTCACAAATGGTCAACCCTTGCATATTATTTCATCTCGAGATTTGTAGTTCAGAGTCGGGATTGTTCATGCATTACTAGCCTAGTTCATGTCTTCTTGTAGTTGAGAATATTGATATATATTATTGTTTTACCTTAACGATTACGCAGTACATTCAAAGTAGTGGTTCATGCTCTATATCGTCATGCTTTTATCATGTATATCTGGATAGCTATCCGCGCGCACTTGGTTTACTAGATTTGCAGCTTTAGTCTAGCTTCTTGTGAGTCCTTGTGATTCGAGATCCAACTTCTTTGGAATTATTCTTTATTTTTGTAAACCAAAAGACTTGTTATGTTTTGCTAAAGCTAGCTAAGGTTTCATTCTAGCAGCTATGTATTTAGCTTTATTAGTGGCTTTCAGACAGATGCAATAGACTTGAGATTTGGTTCAAATATTTTCATTAAGTATTTGATATACTTGGTTCTCGTAAGATGCCCATATTTTTAGTTATATTATCTTTGTTTATGCTGATGCGTGAGTAGCTGTAATCTATATACAAGGGTACTAATAGACCACTTGGTAGTTTCGGATGCCTTGTCACATCCAAGGGTGATCTTGAGGCATGACACTACATTCATAGTGAGGTTCTTGGAATAGGCACATATGCAACTCCACAACAGCGTCTCGACCCATTATAGTTAGAGCCATACCACTAGTGTCTACGAGAGTTGCATAAGCACTGTCAGCCATAACCTTTACTAAGAAGAGATTTTTATCATTTGTGCACAAGGTTGAACAAATAGATAAATAGGTGGATAAGATCTTTAAAAAGTTAAAGGTTTTCATCTGTATATCTACTGAGAGAGGCAACAGATTCGTATTAGGATTTTGTGTTGCACGGGAGAGTTGATGAGTTAGAGCTTTATATTAATGATAGATTGAAGGAGATTCAAGATCCAAAGTCAGTGACCATAGGTTTGGAGATTTTCCAGTTCAGGGTTTATATGACCCTACTAGAGATGAACAAAATACTGGGTAGTTGATATGGTCCTTATAGCATGATGGAGGATTTCCCTCAACGTAAGGCCCTATCAAAGAGAACACATAAGGGAGATGATGATGAAATTTATTAGTTAGAGAAGGAGAAACATGCAAATAAGGATTTTTTATGTGCCCTTTAAAGCTCTTGTGAGGAGGATAAATGATCGGGAGATAGGGGTTCCTCATCTAATACACCATATTGGTAGGAGATTATGACCTCGAGGGCGAGACTCCTGCACATATTATCCCCTTGATGTCATTACCTCAAATGCAATAGAGGTTACAACAACAACCAACACTCTTATATTGAATACCGACACCTAGTGCACCACAGGTATGTTCTCACCTTCTATATACAATTCTTTTTTCAGCATTGGAAACAATGCTTATTTCTTTTCTCTGGATGGGACACTAGTGGTGCCCTTGGATTTTTTCTACTAGATTTCTTTTCTTTATGACATTTTATTTTTTGTTAAATCAGTATGTCTAGTTAGGTTTTTTGGTAAATAAAAGTTAGGAATACGTAGGAACGGATATTAGAAACTATGTAGAATTCCTAGAATTAGCTCATCCTGACAAAACGAAAGGACGACAAATCATTGTGGATCATGAAGGACTGCAGTTTTTGTTATCATGAGAAAAGACCTGATGTTGACTTCCTAGATGAGATTGAATACTAAGACCACCATGTACTGTGGTACCACTGTATAGACCATGGTGGGTTCCGACTAGTATTCCTATATTTTTAGGATTGGATTAGCATATCTACAATACTTTATTTTGATTTTCTTTATGAAGTTGTACAATTTGACTATTTTGTATGCCTTGTTTGAGACGTCCAAACATTGATATTTGTTGTTATAACAAAATGTTGATTCGTTCCTTGACAAGTCTCCTTTTAATTTTCTACTTGGTTTTGTATGTTCTTTATAATGAGTTATTCACAAAGTCTTGAAAAATTTCTTGTAATATGAGTAGATAAATTTCACAACTAGGGTTGAGAAAACAATGATTAAAGAATAAAATAGGTTAACAAATAGTGATTCTTGAATGGTGTCCATGCATATATTGTTAGTATCATTATTTTAATTGTTTTTAATGGGTTACAAATGGCCATAAATCTTAACTTACTTTAAAAAAGTAGTAAAGGTTAGGAAAGAGATTAACAATGGATATTTTATGCTTCCAACCGTCATATAGTGACCTATGCTCTTATAGGAAATTCAATCTGAAACTAAAAGGTGAGGTTTAAAATGTGAACACTCTAAGACTGAAACTTAATCATTTGTTTTGCATGTAGACTACTAGGATAGATCACAAGCTAACTAACCTACTATAGCTATGAAATCACGGGGAATTCAATCCAACCTTGTGGGTTTTACTGTCTCGCCCCAAAATTCAGGCCTGATGGAACCGACCTTCCCATCCTAGTAGGTTAGCCCAACTTATAAATAACTTAAAATAAAAGACAAATATAAATGTGTAAAGTAATTATTAAATGAAATATTTAACCGAAAGTCATCTATTACATCAAAAATCCTGTTGCCACTATACAAAGCCACGAAACAAGATTTAATACAAATTTTGGTCCAAAGTATCAAATGATCTTTCAAGAAAAGTAAAGACATCAAGATAGTATAAATGAGACATCAGAGACTACGAACCAACGGAAGATACCTTTAAATGTCCAGGAGTGTAATGTTAAAAAAGGGAAAGAAAATACTCGCCCTCACTAATTGGTGTCACCCTCAAGTACGTAGGAGGTGAAGTCTACCCCATGTGAGTCCAAAAGCTTTAAAGTCTGAAGACTGTCCTTACAAATAGTGATAAACTCATGGGGATTCGACCTCTGTGCTCCCGAGAATTTGGTAGGGGTGATCTGAAAGAAGTCATCCAACAACTTTCGCACCTCAAAGGCGGACATGATAGGAGCCGGTGTTAGTATGGATGTAGGGGAAGCAACCTGAAATGGTGAGACTGTTGGTACTACTGGTTGTGATGTTGGAGCTTCCAAGGCTGGGGGATGCAGTGCACCCTACGGCACTCCCTGGGCAAAAGATTGTCGGGCTGTCTACCGTGGTGCAATCGGGAGTCTAAAGATCCTTCCATAGTAAATCTTAGAACACAATGGGCGGTGGTTGTACTGGTTGTGGCTATGGTGCAAGAGGTGCCTATTCTTGTAAACTATCTGGGGAAATAGGAGCTAGAAACTATCTCCCCTACCCCCTCCAGACTAGTTGGGGAAGGGTAGCGATCAACAGAGGACCCTCTAGTATAGACCATCTGCAAAGATTGAAGCCAAGGTAAGTTCCAAAAGAAGTACAAATAATAAAGTACGCTAGGATACAAAGGAGGATATTGTTTCCTAACGTGCCCCCTAGACTCCCAAAGATTGGATACGGACATCTATGAATCGATCCGAAGGACTCTACTAAGTACTTACTCCAATGCCAGAGAAATCAGGGAACCTAAGATCTGATACCATTCTGTTATAACCCAAGAATTTAGGTCATGATGGTGTCTTAAACCCTCCAAAAGATAAGCCTAACCCTAGAGCTTGTAGCCATGCCCAATGGGCTATAAATACTCAAATTAATCCAACAACAGAAATGTAGGTTGAAATATTTAATGTTGAAAGTAGAAAAAATTGACATATAACCCATATCCCAAAATCGGGTGTCAATGGCAAATGGAGCTACTATAGAGTATCCTAAAGAAAATATATACAAGAAACTCCTACAAAAATGTACAAACTACACAGGTCCCGGTGGGACACAATAAAGCAGGCTATATCTCGAACAAAAAAGCTCTTCGTAATCTCTAAAAACTGTTGCATCTACCCCGCATGATCATGGTGTCTCTGATAACCCCTGTTGATATTTGCACCATGAAAATGTTATAAAAGTGTAGCAAGAGTACCAAACAAGGTACTCAATAGGCATCAAAGTTCGACTAGGCTAAAAATAATGTACAAGTAAATAAAGCGAGGAAGTAAAACAGGCCAGTGATAATATAAAGAATGGAAGTGAACCTACTTTGGCTATAGTTAATTCATCACTCAACCAACCATACTAGTACACCCCGAATCCGAAAAATAGAAGGGAAACACAGCTAGTTAAGTATAGGAAATAAACACACAAAACCTACATGGCATCCCATAACGCTGATAAGTACAAATAGTTCAACCAACACCCATCGTGACTCCCCCCAATCCTGGTGGTCACAAACAACAAGAAATTGGGCATGTAGGGGTGCTGGAAAGTAATAGAACATTATTGAAACATACAAAAGCCTCCCTGTAAAGTACCAATAGTGTAAAAACTAAGGCCTCGGTGACTCAGAGGACCGCACCTCACACTCGAGTGCAGGAAATCAACTCAACCAATACCAACCTCAGGGTCAGTGCCCAAATATATCATATTCAACCCTACAACTCAGAGGACCATGCCTCACACTCAAATGTAGGGGATCTCAGCTCAATCAAAATAAAACTTAGGTCCATGCCTTGGAGGACTGTTCCTTTAAACCAAAATACAAGGTATAAGACCCCACAATGTTGGTTTATCCTCCCTAAGGCAGATGACATGTCCCTACCCAACCATGGGTCTGCATAATCAGCGTCGACAGAGAAAAATGGTATCAATAAAAATCTAAGATCAGCTAAAGGCCTCCAGCTAAGAACTCAAACCACAACACTTGCCACATAGGAATTCAAACCAGTTAAAAAGTTCAATGGTCACCTAGTCGTAAGGCCAGATCAAGGACATTTGCCCTGATCCTCCTTTCCCTAACACGGGCTCCAAAAAAATTGATAAACTAGCCATAAGCCAGTTAAGGGATAACAACGAACCTAAAGTACCCAACCCACTTGGCTAGCCACAACAACAAGTATAGTACAAATAACCAAGTTTAAGAAAGAGAGTAATTCTAGCCTACTTGGAGCTATCAATAATCCTCAAAATATGTTCACCATAGGCATGAAGCTCCGAACGCAGCTGAAAACCCCTAAAACTATCAAAATATGATTTTATAGACCAAAACATTAAGTTTAAGGATCATATTAAAATATGCAAATGGGTCGGAAAAAGGGCCCCAAAATAGGTCGTGGGTCCTGCAACCTAAAAAAATAAGTAACTATACCAAAGCAAAGCCCCCGTCTTGGGGGACTCGTGATCTAAAATTGAGCTTAAAAATGGTGAAGGAAAGAGGGAGAAATGATGGTTTAAATAAGGAAATCAAACTTTTAACATAAGCTAAAAGAAGCAAAAAGAATGAGAAATACCCAGGAAAAACTTGTGCCACGAACTCACACTACCTCACACGCAACTCCCCACCACTTTCCTCAACTCAAAACACCCATAAATAGCTCCCAAGGTCTAGATTAAAATAAAGCAGATGACGCTTTTAAATTAGCTGTATGGCCAGTTGGGTGACCTTGCTGGGGCAGGCTAAGGCTCTTTGGTGTACCATTTTCTAGGGTGAAGCCTTGGACGCAAGGGTGATGGTGTTAGGATGCCCAAGGGTCACTGGTTCCATTTGCAATATAACTACAAACTTAACTACAAACTGATTCCATTTGTAATATAAAAAAACATCCTAACATCTAGAATCTCCAACATATCATAAAATATATCAACAACCCATAATAAAGAACACCTAAAATATAACCCCTCCCCTACACACACAAAACAAGATTTGGCAATGCTCTCAATGCCATAAAATAGAATCAAATATAAAAGGTAAGAGGTTCCCCCTGGCGTAATCTAATTATGAGTCTCACCAGCTTACATGTCGGTGTCCTTTGTCCCACTGGCGCCTACTTGTATAGTTTCTAGAACCGACTTACACAGCACCTCCTACAGTGTATCACTCTCAATCATCACACACTGCATAGGGTACAGTTCTGATAGCTTAACAAATGGGTAAGTATTCTAATCCTCAATAGCATCCAAAGTCTAACTCATCCTCAATGCCATTTCCACCATCAACCATGTCTACCTCATCAACCCAATAGTAAAAGTAGCAACAACAACATCAAGAGTATTAGTAGGATGACCTGAAGTAGTATCAGTAGGCATACCTAGAGCCAGAGAAACTAGTGGTAGCTGGGCACTCAGCTCAGCAAAGACTTAATTCATATAGGTCAAGGACGTGAGCATATCCATCATCTAAGTAATTGCATCCTATAGTTCTATGATAGATCGATCACTCGGTTTTCTCTGCCCTCTTAACTTATGAAAATTCTCTATATAAGAATCTATTTGATGACCATATATATCCAAAAGATTGTAGAACTTTTGTCTCTTCTCAATAATAGGGGCCATGGTCCACCATAAAGATGTATCCACTTTATTCTAAAATATCACCTCAAGTCTTGGTGATTACTTCATCAGCATCTAAACCCCCTAAGTGGCACTATGATCCAGATGTCCTATAAATAGCATGGATGCATGTGATAATACCGGCCCTGGAATGGTGGATGTTAATTCCTGATGAGATGTATGGAGCTGAGCCGATGGATATGTAGAAGACTTGGGTATAGTCAATTGTAGTGGTAGTTGGGTTGATGTGGCCTTAGAAGTATCCTCAGCAGTCTCAGTCTCTATAAATACTAGGCCAACTATCGGTGTTTCGTGTGGTCTGTCCTACTGTATTAGCTTAAACTCAACGTAATCCTCTATCGGTGTTTCTTGTTGTCTGTCCTGCTGTATTAGCCTAACTCAACCATGATCCTCCAGATATCTATAGTAGACTGTGACTTAATATCTATATTAGAACAATAAAATCGGATACTTTCTTGCCTAAAAAACTTAGTGAACAACACTGGGAATGGATATGACGTGTCCCTCTATTATTCTCTAGTGGCCATCATAGGCTTCATAATCATCCCCGGGTTAGCCTATCCTCGACTAGGGAGTATCCACTAATATTGTAGTTTGATGGTAAAGGACCATGTCATGAGTCGATAGGATAAGGTTGATACTAACAAAGTTAAGCCAGTAGCATCCTGTGATATTCATGTCCTCCTTTTGTATTTATGTCCTAGGAGAAATCCATAGAAGCATACTACCACTAAGTAGAAGGTCTAGACACGGTCGTATAGTGTCCAAATAATTTGTTCACCCAGTGGAGTAAAGGTAGGCAGGGTGACAGGCACATTGCAAGATCCTGTTGATAGCGTCATTATGACATCGAAATCTTAATGTAGATAGAACTATATGTTTCTATCCTCTGTCCTCATAGGAAATTGTTTGTTATGACATTCATAGAATTTTCTCACCATAGTCGGTCTATAACTTAGAAACTTTCGAATATACCATCTAAATTCACATTTTCTTATGGCATCTATTATACTCATATATTTTTTATGAGCCCCTTCATGGACAACCTCTTTTATTCAAAAATGGTTCATTGTAATAGGACTTTCATCCTATTAAATAACTTGTGTAATTTTGATGTCTGGTGATCTTCCCCTCTGTTCCTCTTAGGGGTAGTCTTTGCAGTCTGCTCCAAGGGCCTACTGAACAGATTCATGGCTTGAGCCTCTTCTTCTTGGAATTGCACTTGCTTTTTTTATTCATATTCTGGAGACTATGGTGGTGGTGGAGTTCTTTCCCTCCATGATCATTTAGTTGCAGTGTGTTTGTGTGCCATACCTGAACGTCATTATAGAATAAAGGTTGGAAACATAACACATGAAAACTACTAGGTGTATCATTAAATATTTTTGGTACGTCACCAACATGTTCGGTGATGCAGGTAGCACATTCAGTGATATTGTTGAATTGACATATAAACCTCTTGAAGAAATTGTTAAATTTCGTTATTCTTATGCTATTTCAATGACTCAACGACATGATTGATGAGTTGCTAATGTTCCATTTTGCATTGCTGATTGGTAGATTTTAGCATAATCCTAGTTTTTACAATTTTTTACATCTATACACCTAACACAACCAAATCAATCAAAGCATTTATGGTATCAAACAAAGTACTCATACTTCCCCATATAAACCACATCTAATCACCTATTATTTACATAGAAAAAACAAAATTCTCCTTTAAAGCAATCAAAAATTACTTTTACAATATAGAATTAGGGTACTCAGACTTCGCCGCATCTTAACAATTACAATTTGAATCACATGGATCAATCAATAAAGTTTAATAAATAAGGGTCACATCCAATAGTTACCATTAATTCAATCAGTTAAATTATGTCACACCCTTTTTCTCATTTTCATTCAACATTTTATCAACAATTTATTCATCAAAATCAGACTAGAAATCAATACATGGTATCATACAAGTCACTAGGAATCAACCTAATTCATTTATCATGTCCAAAGGTAGAAAAAAGTGGAAAAGTTTTAACCTGATTTTAAGATGCATGTATTTGAATGGATTTCAGAATTAAAATATGAAGAATGAGAAATCAATTATCAGAATAAGGAGTCATGTGATTATTTATAGTGGTTCATTCTTTTGTAACTTACATGAAAAAGTTATAAATCCAAACCTTTGTTTGAATTGTAGGTATTTAATACCTTATAACTACCTATCTATGAACGATCCACGATATACAAAATGGGTGATGCTTGTGCATCACAGACTAGGTCGATGATGTACCAATTTGGCATATCATCATCTCATATCACAATGCATCCATCTCTCTTGGAAACTATTCAGTGATTATATACACACATTTAGTGACCCAACGACCTGGTCAATGAAGCTCGCGGAATTTGCATTTCTTTTGTGATTCTCAGTTGGGTTTATTTTATGCTTCCAAATTCCTTCTTCCTATTCACTTATAACACCAACATGAAAAGTAAAAAAAAATTAAAAATAAAAAAACACTTGTTTTGCCTCCCAAGAAATACCACTTTATTATTTATGAGTCGTTGGTAAAAATCAAAATGGCCCCCTTTACCATCGTCGGAGGTGAAAGATTTTTTATTACTTCAATATTTTGTTGGTCGACTTGGATCCCCTTTTATGAGATTTTGTGGCCCAAGACAATCCCTTCGTATACCATAAAATGGCATTTTCCCCATAAAAACGCCAAATTATTTTCCACATATCACTCTAATGCCATTTTTCAAATACTCTGGACATGACTCAAATAGGTCAGCACCCACTGAAAGTCATCCATGAATACCTCAATTGTATCCTCCACCATGTCAAATAAGAAATCCAACATATACCTCTAGAAAGTAGCAGGTGTATTGCACAATACAAATGGCATCCTCCGAAATACAAATATCCCTTAAGGACAATTCAAGGTCATGTTTCATTATCCTCGGGTGCAATGGATATTGGTTGTAACTTAAATATGCCTTTATGAAAATTTATCATCCTCACTCGGCTAACCTATGTAACATTTGTTCCATGAATAGCATTGGGAATGGTCCTTTTTTGTACTCGCATTCAACTTTTGATAATCCATATAAACTCGCCAATGTGTAATCGTTGTAAAGAGACTAACTCCTTTTTCTCATTCATAATGAGGGTAATGCCTCTTTTCTATGGGACACAATAACCCATTTGTTATCTGAGATTGGGTAGACCACTCATGTATCCATTGGCCACCTAATTTCTTTGACAATCCTCTTCAACAAAGATGTAAGGGCCTCAACCTTTCCTTTAGTTAGATCAGTAGCAAAAAATAACCAGCAATGTATTGTTGCCTCCCAGAAACACGTACTGAAGATGAGTGGGGAGAGGATTAAGCTCTAACTAGGGTGGTTCCTTGGTTGATGGGTTGATAGACGGGCTCTGTCTATTTTTTAAATCCAAATCTAACTTTGGTGGGTTCCTTTGATGCATTCCAACCCATGCAATGGAACCACCACTTAATCAAAATCAGACACCTCATCATAATTGCAATTTAATAGTAACGCAGTCAATGACTCACCAAAACTCTCTACTTCAGTCAGATGATCCACTTTTGCATCAACCATATCAAAAACTGACAACACTTTCCAATCGTGGCTTTATTTTATGGATCTACACACATTTAAATTTTTCCACATCATTGTATTCTCTAAAAGTCATTTCACCTTTTTCAACATCTACCAAAGTCCTTCTAGTATCCAACAATGGTCTTCCATTGATTTTGGGAACCGCAATATTCACCGAGAAATCAAAATCACAAAATTTATCGGAAATCTAAACTTCCCAACCTTTACTAGCACATCATACAAAATTTCTTTTGATCTTTTATTGGAGTGGTTGGACATAAGAAATCGTATGGTAGTAGGTTGGAGTTTCTAAAACCTCAATCTCCGAAAAACTGTATATGGTATTAGATAAATACTTTCCCCTATGTCCAAAGGGCCTTATCAAACTAATAGACTCTGATAATGCAAGGTATGGTAAATGCCCAGGATCCTCCATCATGATCATAGAAGAGCTGGACATGATTGCACTGCAGTGATGTGATACTTCGATGGTATTGAAGTCTAAACTCCTCTTCTTGGTTGCTAGTTCCTTTATGAGCTTGGAATACTAGAGATTTTTTATTAGTGAGTCTACTAAGGGATGTTCATTGATAAGGAATTAAACTTAGACACAAATTATTTTTAAAAAAAACTTCCTTATTTTTCTTTTTTTCCTTTTACAAAATGGCATTTTCACTTTAATCAATCGCTTAGGAGAAACTATACTCCCATCTTATCAATTGTAATAAACCGTCAGATCCTTTTTTGATTTTCATTCTTTTTTATGTTTAGAGCCATCCGATAGTTTTCCCAGTCTTTTATGACTTAATGGGACCTGAAACTCGGCTCCCTGTCATCTCAGTTTCCTACTATCTAATTTTCCTTGTTTTGAAGGCTTAACCTTAAAATAGTGAAACTTGAGAGTGAATTCTTAGCGAATGCGATTAGAATCATATTCCAATGGTTCCCTTTTATCTGGAATGCCAACTTTGGTCTAGTTGGACCTTTAGTTTATGTCCTATTGGCTTCCAAGCACACATCCAAGTGCATGTGGTCCTACAACTAATATAGTGGCTCTTTCGAGCCGGATATCGAACCCTCAAGGACTTGATGTTATGTATTAGTATAGTAAATAAATATTGTTGGAAATTCAACATTTATGCGATTGTGGGTTTCAATATAAGAGGTTTGATTTTATACTATTCTTAATTTTAACTAACGAAAACTATATTAGAGTTGGGAAGAAACAAGAAGTGTTGTAAATATGGAAGAACATTCTAGGGTCATTGCATTGCAAACATTCAAGTATGATCTCAGTTTTCCATAAACATCATTTATTTCTCTATTTATTGATTCTGGGTTTGAAGTTATGCATTAGGGATGTATAGTCCTCTAATAAATGTCTATATAATTCCCACAACTACTTCAATTGACTTGTGTGATGACTTAATATTAATGCATCATAAATATCTTCTCTATTTGACCAAGTGAGTCAACTAAGTACAAGATCTTGTCTTAATTTCAAATCATATTCACTTCTTACACTCCCATTTCACTCGTCAGATTCCCAGATTAGTTGGCTTTCTGATTTATAGGTGTACTCTAATTGTGGCTAACCATTAAAATAAATTAATACCGCAATGTAAGAAAATTAGTATGAGAAATAATCAATTCTTTATGTTAAACCAATATCATCAATCATGTGTTACTCATAACCCCAAAACAAGGGTATTTAGCCACTAATAATCATACTCAACCCACAAAATATCATCTTTAAAATAAAAATACAAGGATTGAGCAATTTCTTCACTTGGTCTTTTATCACCCAAGTGTTGCACACACCCAAAAAATGCTTCCTTAAGGTGCACATAGTCCCCCATGAAAATGACTCTCTTTCCCCCAACTTAACCTGTAAGTAGCCGCAATTCCAAAAAAGAAAAATAGGGGATCACAACGTGATCCCAATCATGATGGGCTATCCATCACACCGTGATTCCTATCGTGATAGGCACAGTTTTCTTGCAATTCATCCCTACTTATTCCATCTTCCACTTTCGCTTGGTCTACATTCCTTAAGGCTCCAAATACACCTGAAATAGGCTAATCATATAGGTTATTAATGCTACACACATATCTATTAATAAGACACTCAAAAACACGTAATTGTTCTCGAAACTAAATCAAAACATAGGACTTTAATGGCGCTAAGGCATATAAATATGCCTAAGATCACCACCCCACATTAAGACTATGTTCGTCCTCAATCATTTACACGTTACAAAACCAACCTAAAACTCAATGACTGAATTCACATGATACACCAGTTATGTTCTAATGATTTAATTGGAGTTTAATCACTTCAAACCATTGACTAAAATAGCAACAAGATAGATCATTAGGAAAAGAACACACACTACTACATTACTCAACACAATTAGGATTGGTAGGCCAACTTGACAATTTGATAAGAAAATCAATTATATACACCATGACTCCCAATTGTGCCCTCACAAGAAAGGATAGTCTACACACTATCACTTAAGGACTCTTAGTGTTTATACACAACTCTCACACTTAAAAGAATTCACATTTATGCACAAAGTACAATAGGCTTTTCCCATATGTACATCTCCACTAATTAAGCATGCTTGACTAGAATCAAATAGGACTTTAATGTGTTGTAATTTTGTCTATGTGAAGGGTAGGAAAACTATATCATAATGACTTAAATTCCCTAAGCATTTCACAGTTTTTAACTTCAACACCATTTAATTCTTCACTTCATTTTTCTTAGCCCTTCTCAGATCTTTTTCTCACTAACTATTTCATTTTTTTCAAGACTACCTTTCTCCATTTTTATTTTGAGCACTTTATCTTTTTCTTTGTTTTCTTATCACTTTTGTTTCTAAGTGAATTTTTTTGTTGTGTAGGCATTCTATCGAAGAGGGTCTCCCTACCATATTACTTTCATTGGTATCCTTTTTTCTTCATTTTCTTTTATTAAGATTTACAATTCCAATCACAGCTTCAGTCCTAGTGCTAAAGGAAGCAGGGTGCAAAAACTAGGGATTTAATAAAAAGATTAAGGCAGAATTATGGCTACCAAACAATAGGCAATAGACTCAAAGGGCTGACTATTGATATTATATCTAACCAGGCTAATATTTTACAAAAGATATAAACAAAGTCCTATATAATTTTCTAATCAAAGAAATACTTCTTTTCTTCAATAACATGTAGGGAAAGTTCTAGACTAAGATACAAAACATGGAATATGAAAGAATACTCACCTCGCTTGGCATATTGGTTTGACTAGTATTACAAAAAAAGTTGAGTTTCAATTAAGCACAAATTGAATGGTTTTCAATTATTAAGCCACATATCCAGTAGTGTTAAGTGTTATATCGTGTGCATCTCTCTCTAGGTATCCTACTCATCGTGCTCAATTATAGTTCGAAGGTGCTTGATTTTTCAAAGTTAGAGAAAATACCTAATGTACTTGGTGTTTTCAATCATTGCAGGTTCCATCTATTTTATTCCTATATTTGACTTATTTCCCTTAAGACAGTCTTCATCCATCCACCATCAGGAAACGTCCTACTCTATGATTAAAAAGAAAAGAAAAATAACAAAATTCCCTATTCTACTCCAGATCAAAGGTACTATATTTAGAAAAGAGCCAGCAACAAAAACTAAGGAACCACAAAACAAAACGTAAAAATAAAAATAACATTACAATATAAAAAAATCCTAATTTAAAAAAAAAACAAAACATACAAGCAACATACCACCTACCATCAATATACCAAGGACTTATAACCCCCACCCCATACTTAAAATCCAGCATTGTCCCTAGTGCATAAAATATAATAAAAAAAACAAAGGCTATAAAAACCCCACACTTAGATGTGGATGCATTTATTCTCACCATCTGGGACAACAACATCACCCACATTCTCACCATTATCATCTTTACTATCTTCTTCTGCATCTGAATCACCCTACGAGTACTCATCTTCAGTGGGTACATCATTATCTGTGGGCTCTATAAATCCATCCCCAATACAACTAATGCTTTGAGCATGATCATTCATTGGATACTACAGGTGCACATCATTGATTTCTTCTTCAGTCATAGGCCTACCACTAATCGGCAGCTTCGTCATCTCTACTCCATACATAATAACTAAATAACTCTCATACATGGCATTATGCTCTGGCTATGATAGCTTTTGCCTTCCTACCCTATCATCTGCAACTTTACTCTTGGTAACATCAATAGCTTTAACGATTAGAGGATAGATTGCATCTGTCGTATCTTTCTCAACATCCTAATCTAGTAGAAACTGCATCATCATGCCGCCAAAATTGTACCGCCACCTCTTATTATACCTAGTATTTTTCATAGCAGCACATATTACTCCACCAATGTTAGTTTTCATACCTGTCATCAAGACATATACAAGGCACACCCTGCTTGGGTAATAGCTTATTAGAATCAGGCAACGGTTAGCAATCTTAAACCAGAAGACGGCTTCTTTTGTTGATGAAAATGAAAGGGAAGAGTGGTGCCCTTGTGCATTCCTAATCTATCTCTCTTGTGAGCTGATACCACACAGAGTGTGGCGAATATGCTGATACAGTTGGTGCCTCCATAAATCACACAATGGTGCCATGTCGGCTTCATCATTAGTGTTCAGTAAGTTGTTGACGAAAGCAGTCGTTACCTTGAATGTGTGCCCTTGCACCTTAACTTTGTTAG
This sequence comes from Withania somnifera, assembly GCA_039654485.1. Classification (NCBI taxonomy): domain Eukaryota; kingdom Viridiplantae; phylum Streptophyta; class Magnoliopsida; order Solanales; family Solanaceae; genus Withania; species Withania somnifera. The sequence continues at coordinate 4,504 of JBDJHY010306927.1, read as the reverse complement.
TTTCTTTTAGGTTTTAAAAATCATAAAACTCCCTATATTTATCGATATTGGATTCACATTCATCCTCAAAAAAGAAATCCAAACCCAACTGCCAAATACAGGTGAATATTTGGGGGCACTCTGTAGGTAAACTTGCCTTGTCAATCTAAATACCCCATATAAGCAATACCAAATCGGTGATGCCTCACCTGGGAGATGACACAAAAGGTGTCTCCTCAAAAGAAGTATAGTGGGATTGATTAGATCTTATACAAGCTGAACTAGACCCGACCATTACAATGTTGCAAGTATGGACTAGTCTGTTAGCGTTTGGAGGCATTCTCCTGTCAATAGAGTAACATAAGTTAGTATAACCATAGAAAACATATAAGACAACATTAATGGATGGTGTTTTCCACCCTATACTTGAGTTCTAAGCACCACAAAACTGACATTCAATATATAAGGTACATCAAACTTCCCTTAGCTATTATATTTTATATCTAGGATACGGATATGTGCCTTCACATTATCTTATTCGATCCTCCTTTGCACATGGCTATGGAACTCTATTACACCTTCTAAATTTCATCCTATTACTACCATTTTCAACTATACATTCATATGTGTCACACTCTTTATATAACATGCAATGGTGGGATGGTGGAAACCAACCCACACTTTCCAATTGACTATGTGTCACCACAACTATTTCACGACACATCACAATTCATACTTATCATATAAATTCAAGGTACTTAGACTTCTCTCTCACAATGTGTATTAGGACATTTCAATGTGACAAAGTTCATCACTCAAACCCATTATATTGCAATCAAGTTCAAGGTATGTTACAAGTATGGAAAAAAGCACAAAGTACTACTAATAACGGAAATAAACTACCGCTATAAAAAACTATGTACAAATTAGACATGGAAACCTCATGGTCCACAACATTTCAACTCCAAAAATTTATTCAAACAAAGTTAATCTTGAAATCAATAAATAATTCACCCCACCAACTCCACCATACCATAAACTCGAGTTTCACACATAACATAACCAATAGTGCTTCTTTAACACCATCCATGGCACAATAAAAGTGGTTTATTAATATTAATTTTTATTGCTCAACAATGGCAATGGAAAGCATAAAATAATCTTCTCAATCACTAAATCCCAAATGAAATAAAAGACAAGAAATAATTAAATAACCCAGTCGGGTGGGGTTGATTCGATGGGTAAAAAAGATATTTAGAACAAAAAATCACTCCATCATGACGTGATTTTTATTGTGATGAAGTGTTCTACCAACTAGTGTTACATTATGATAAGCATCATGACGTGATGTCTATCATGATGAAATTTCAAGTTATGTAGAGTTTCGTCATGATATAGATCAACTCATAGAGTGTTTCATGATGGAACTTCTATTTATCAAGAGTTTAATCACGATACGTCTCACATTGTGATACGTATCGTGATGTAATTCTCTGGCATTCCAATGGATGATCATGATGTGCATCACGTCGTGATAGCCATCGTGATTGATCCATACTTGGTTTTTTGATCATATATTCTATCTTATAGCTTACATTCATGCCCCTATATCTTAATATACCTGAAACCAAGCACAAAATGATTAAAAGACATAAACAAAGTTAAAATTTCAATACAAATCACGGGTTTCCTCCTAAGTAGTGCCTTATTTAACTTTTTGGCATGACCCACTCAATATCACACATCCACCATACTGGTGGATGTCATCCCATGATCAAAACTGGGTCAATAATGCTTGACCCTCTGCCTGTTAACCCACAAAGTTTGGTTTGACTTATAATCTTGAAGCTCAACAAATCCACGCTTAGAAACACTTACAACTTTGAATGGCCCCATCTACTTAGAGTCTAATTTCTCGGGAAATAACCTCAATCTTGAATTGAAAAGCAGCACTTGTTGTCCCATCTCAAAGGATCTTTCGATCAATTCCTTATTATGTTATTTTTTGTTTTCTCCTTGTAAAGTTTGGCATTCTCATAAGCGCTGAGCTTGAACTCCTCAAGCCCATGTAGGGTTGGAATCCTCTTCTCTGTGGCTACCTAGAAGTAATAATTTAACCTCTTGATAGCCCAATTCGCTCGATGCTCTAATTCTACAGACAGGTGACATGTTTTTCCAAATACTAACCAATATTGTAAAGTACCGATAGGAGTTTTGTATGCAGTTCTGTATGCCCAAAAGGTATCATAAAGTTTCTCATCCCTATACTTCCTTTGAACATTAACCAATTTTTTGAGAGTTTTCTTTGCCTCTATATTTGATACCTCCACTTTCCCACTAGTTTGGGGGTGATAGGCAATGGCTACCTTGTGCGTTAACTCATATTTTCTCAACAAACCTTTAAACCATTAATTTCTTAAATGCAACCCACCATCATTAATAATAGCCCGTGTGGTGCCAAATCTTATAAAGATTTGATTCTTCATGAAATTTAGTCCCACTCTCACATTATTTGTGGGTAGTGAAGTTGCTTCCACTAATTTTGACACGTATTCAATTGCTACGAGAATATACTTATTTCCATGAGATAGGGAAAAGGGATCCATGAACTTGATACCCTATATATCAAAGATCCCAATTTCATAGATATTGTTGAAAGAAATCTCGTGACGTTTTGATATTTACCCCTTCCTATGACATTGGTCATACTTATTCACAAAAGCATTAGCATCCTTAACTAATAAAGGCTAGAAGAAACCTGACTGAAGTACCTTGTGTGAGGTTCTTTCCCCTCCATGATGTCCCCATATAGCAAAGCATGTCATTTATTTAAAATATCATTCATCCCACGCTCTGGCACATAGCTCCTGATAAGATGATCTAGTCCTTGCTTATAAAAAAATGTCTCATCCAAGAAATAAAATTATAATCATGGTTCAGTCGCTTCTTCTGCTGACTGGTGGATCCATGTGGAAAACCACCACTCACTAATACATTTACTATAGCCACGTATCATGGCAATTATTGTATCAATAATTTCATCAATTGTTTGTATAGGAATTTTTCTCTAATCTTACTTTGCTCCTCGATGTGTGCATCATTTTCCAATACGGATATATGATTAGCCACCTAATTTTGACAACCTTTATGGTTGCGAATATCAAGATCAAACTCCTGAACCAATAGGATCCAGCTAATCAACTGTAGCTTTGCATCCTTATTATTGAACAAATACCGAATCTCTGCATGATCAATATACACTATCACTTTAGTTCTTACTAGGTAGACCCTAAATTTATCGAATGCATAAACCAATGTTGGTGTCTCCTTCTTAGTGTTTGTACAGTTCACCTGAGTGGCATCAAGAGCCTTTCTAGCATAATAAATAGAGCAAAAAATCTTGTCCTTCCTCTGTCCCAGAACTTCTCCTATAGTAGTATTGTTTGCATCGCATATTAATTCAAAAGGCAACTCCCAATCGGGATAAACAAGTATAGGATCTTCAGTTAATGTCTTCTTCATATGGTCAAAGGCTTTCAAACACTCAGTGGAGAATTCATATTTTTCCTTTTTTTTCAAGAAATCTACACACTAGTTGAGAGATCTTCGAGAAGTCATTTATGAATCTTTGATAGAAATCTGTGTGCCCAAGAAAACTCCACACCACTTTTACTATAAAAGGGTGTGGTAACTCTGAAATCACGTCTTTCTTTTCTTTGTAAACTTGTAAAAAAAACTTGGATACCTTGAGACAAAGGAAAATTCCTTCTTTCACCAAGAAATGACATTCATCCCAATTCAATACCAAGTGTATTTCTTCATACCTTGCTAACACTTTATCTTGATTCTGTAAACACACTACAAAGGAATCCCCATAAACCAAGGAATCGTCCATAAACACTTCAATAAAATCATCCACCATATCACTAAAAATATCCATCATGTACCATTGAAAGGTAGATAGCGCATTACACAACCTAAAAGGCATGGCCTGAAAAGTATAAGTATCAAACAGCTTGTGAAGGTGGTCTTCTACTGATCTTCATGAGCTATGGAAATCTAATTGTAACCTGAGTATCCATCCAAAAAGAAAAAATAATCTTGACCCATAAGTTTATCTACCATCTGATCCATGAAGGGAATTGGATAGTGATCCTTGTGAGTGTAATGGCCCTTAAGGTCATTTATGATAAATATGCAACGTCTTGCATCCTAGAGAATTTTAGAAGTTTCCCCAAGTCATTTATGACTTGCTGGGACCGATAGTGCGGATCCCTAGCAACTCGGTCGAGAATTCTCTCAAATTCCGTGTTTTAGAGCTTTAAATGTAGTACTCGTTAAATAAAGTCAACTTTCCTTCAAGATGAGCTCGAAATTTAATTCCTACAGTTTTGTTAGCTTCAGGAGGCCAAAAAAAGTCAAGTTCAATTGTGAGTTTGTTATTTGTAGGTTTCGAATACCCTTTTATAAGATTTTGTGGAAATTTCCCAAGTTTAAGCCTAACCGAGGAGCTTTGGTGATATTT